>JACXGJ010000818.1:0-97773 GCA_016801105.1 Esox niger | reverse complement strand
ATGTCATGATGACAATCTATTATAAATGATCCCTTTTCTGGTTCTCATCTTTGGTACCTATAAGAGGTGTCACAACTTCAGTGTGTTGACACCATGCTGACAAAATAAGTGTTGCAAGGTCAGAGAGTTTCACACATTGGAATGAATAATTTCAATTGTAACCCATAAGCCACACCGGCTTAAATGAAAATGGAAAATGCTTTTGTTCTCTACACTTCATCAGTTAGTCTTACTGTTCTATGGGTACGTTGTTTGTTGCCTTGGTAACAAAGTCCTTCAATGGCATCATAGCACTGTTAGCAGCTCCTACTGAATGCAGACTGCAGCATCACTTAGTCTGAAGGAGAGGAAGTACTATGTTATTGCTGTATGGGGCTAAATTTAGGAGCGGCTCAACTCATTGAATTGGCGGGAGGAAAATGTACCGGTTTGTTCTGCGGCCAGTAGAAATACTACATTTACATTTAACACATGGATGTGACAGGAAAAGCTTCAGTATGAATTGAGGAACACTTGGAGGAGAATAGAATCAAACAAAACGTTTTAGTTACAGTTATTTATAATTAACAAGTTTACAGTTTTAAAAAAAAAAGTAATTGTTTTGTTTCATTCAGCTGTAAAGCAAAGGATGTGGAATCAGCTTGCTATCTCTCTGAGTGGAGTACAAATAGTGACTTTTTTGGGACCAAACATTCTTATTATTGGCATACATTGACAGGACATTCAATCAAACTGACTTGCAATTTGAGCAGTTAATAAGTACATTTAACACAATCTTTAAGTGAGTGTGAAATTCGAAAAGAAAAATGTCCATCAGCGTCACAATACTTAATCCACCCAGGCCGTACGAAGGTTTCAGCACATAGCAATGACCATCTACAGAACCTACAGTATTGCACTTCAAATGTGTAGGCAGGCTAGGACTCTCTGCAAACGGCCTAAATTAATCTTCTCAGTAATGCTTATTGGGGTTACGACCTGACTGCAGTAACAAATTTCAGAGGGCAAATGCTCATTTTCAATACTCACTGACATGCTGGAAAAGTGTGCCCTTATCAGACAAACCCTGGTTTCCACTGTAGCGTACAGATGGCAGAGTGTACGCTGTTCTGTGTGTGAACTGTTCGCTAACGTCACTGTTTTGACACATAATTTTTCATATGGATTTGGAAATATAAGGAACATATCTTTAATTCTTGAGATAACCACACAACTATACTGTAGACTGTAATTGGTTACGGTGTCCAGTATTCCTATAACATTCAGGCTTGTAGTCCAGTATTCCTATAACTATCAGGCCAGGTTTCCAGTATTCCTATAACAGTCAGGCCAGGTGTCTAGTATTCCTGTAAGGCCAGGTGTCCAGTATTCCTATTAGGCCAGGTGTCCAGTATTCCAATAACAGTCAGGCTAGGTGTCCAGTATTCCTATAACAGTCAGGCTAGGTGTCCAGTATTCCTATAACAGTCAGGCTAGGTGTCCAGTATTCCAATAACAGTCAGGCTAGGTGTTGAGTTGGGGCAAGGACACCCAAACAAAAATAGAAAAATCCTCTTCAGGCTACGGAGGCACAGTAACCCCTCTCACTAGAGTCAGCTCAGGACATGTCAGTGCTTCCTGTCAGAGAAGTGACAAACCACCTGAGCAGAGCAGATCTCTCTCCATCTCTTGGTACAGATCAATGTTTTCATCGAGTGTTGTCAGAGCCTGTCATGCAATTTCAATATAAATTGATTTTCCTGTCCTTTACCTGGAAAAATTGCAGCCAGAGCATAAAGAAATACCTCCCCACTGGTCATATTCAACCAAAATTTAATGATAAAATCTTTGACAGATTTTCTCTTCAAAATCTAGATGAAGATTGACCTTAACTAAGCCATGTTTATTTGCTACTAGACAGTCAATTAATGTTCATATAAGAAATGTTCAATATGCCATAACATTATATAATTACAGGGGTAGATTTGGATGTCATTAGAAATACTATCACTAAAAGCAGACAACATAGTGTTTATGAATATACTTGAACACCTTCAAATAACCCTATTACCACAGAAAACTGGCCCTTCTTATAACTGAAGAATGCCACAAACATCTCTGGTTGTCAATAATAACATCCATCATCTTTTCAGCCCCAACTATTCAAAACATTGATTTGAATGAGAAAATTACTGAGGAGAGGCTGTTAATGCACAATATTTCACATGCAGAGTGGAGAGATGATATAGCAGATCAACCAGGCAGTGACGTCACTGCTCTGCAGCTCAGTGGAAGATGAACATGTCTACAGTGGCAGGAAGAATCAATGCAGAGGTGAAATATTAATCAATTTCCATTTAAAATTCCCCTTTAAATGTTCTATTTGTGGATGCTAGCTAGAAGGTCTCTTTGAAGCCCAACTGCATCAAAAGTAACCCTTTCAGTAAAGAACAGCTGCGATGGTAGAAATGTTGTCTGGTACTTCCTCTACAATTCACGTGTCTCCTCTGCTCTCTTTCTCTTGTCCCTTCTCCAGCTGAGGGATACATCATTTCTCTATGAAACAGAGGATACCGCTTCCTCTTAAAAGGAGCAGAAGAATTGATGCTGAGAAAACCGATTGACACATTGTGTCAGTGGTGCTCGATTTTCCTAGCTTGTCTCTATCCACAGGCTGAGCTGTCCAGCTGAACTGTGTCTCTATCCACAGGCTGAGCTGTCCAGGTGAACTGTGTCTCTATCCACAGGATGAGCTCTCCTGCTGAACTGTTTCAATCCATAGGCTGAGCTCTCCTGCTGAACTGTGTCTATCCATAGGCTGAGCTCTCCTGCTGAACTGTGTCTATCCATAGGCTGAGCTCTCCAGCTGAACTGTGTCTCTATCCACAGGATGAGCTCTCCAGCTGAACTGTATTCTCCAGCAGTGAAGAGCTTAGAGTAAGGTATCACCGATATAACACACCAACTGAGCAAGCTCTAGAAGACATCTTACATTATTTGTAGTATAGCAATAGTACAGTTGTGCTCACAAGTTCACATACTCTAGCAGAAATGGTATGTTATTTCAGGATAGAATTTATAATCACAGATTTTTTTAAATCATAATGCTAACAGAAATCACCCAAATGGTCCTGATCAAAAGTTTACATACTCTTGAATGTTTGGCCTTGTTGCAGACATACAAGGAGGTGACACACCCAGGTGAAAATGGCAATTAAAGTTGAATTTCCTACACACACATTTCCTTTTCCAAAATCATGAAACAGCGAGATGTCATCGGGAAGTTCTGTCTGGTTCTTTTTTATTTTGTGCTTCTGTTTATGTACGTAGCCGGTTTTGTTTTTGTTTTTGTTTCTGAATGTGCCCTGCCCTTTTTGTTCTTGATTGATTTCACCTGTTTGTTGTTTGGTTCTCGTTAGCTCCCTATAGCTCCCTTTGTTTTTATCACCTTTTATTTTGTTTTATTCTATTTCTATTTTCTTGTTCTATGTTTTATGATTATGCTGTATTTTTCCATTTCTCTTTTTTAATTATTGTGTTATTAAATGTATATTCTGCTATGTTTTACCAATCATAATGCAAGTTCTGGTGCTATCAGAGGAATAACCTCTGTGTAAATGTAACAATCTGCAGGTGACGGATAATGCAAGTTCTTGTGCTGCTGTTTTGACATCGATGTAGGGAATTTTCTAACAAAAGGACTGACAAGTTTATCCAAGCGCTGGACCGCAAGGACTGAGATACCGGGGGGGTACAGTAAACAGTTATTGTAACTGTAATTCAATTAGGGTGAATATAAAATGCATTTACAGATATGGCATAAATGTCCCCCTGGAGAGAGCCAAATAAACTTGCTTGCTTGCTATATAGATTGCCCTCTTCTGTTAGCCCTTTGTCAGTCATTATGTTGAATGTGTCCAAAATGCCAGTTCCCCGCCACCAGTCCATGGTTTTGCCTGTCTGGGTTTTACTTGCCTTCCATTCTGTCATTTAAAGTCTTTCATTGCACTTTGTGTCCTCTGCCTGGGTCCTGCTTCAACTCCAGAATGTTACAGTAATTCCCTTCATAGCACCGTTTAACTAAGCTATTGAATTGGTCAGGGCCAGGCTGTCAGATTTTATGTGGAAACAAAATAAGAAAATGTTTTCCTCACAAGGAACTTACAAATTGCAAGCCCCACAAGGAGAGAATCTTGCATGCGACATTGTGCATAATGCACATTTCTTAATGCTGTTGTGGAAAAATACCACTTTAAAAGCAGTTGTATTTCCAAACAATTTAAAAAACAATTCGCAATTTGGAGAAAAGCAATAACAAGCAAAATGACAATACAATTATAATGCAAATATGCCAAAATATTTCCCACTGACGTGTAGCATCAGCCAGTAGTCATGATGAATTGCACAAAATCATCAGTATGAATCATAGGCCTATTTGTATTCCAAGCCATTATTACAATTTTGCAAAAACATGAGTGGAGCGCACAGATTATCCTGTTATTACATGAACATACGTTATTAGTACATAACTTACCATCGAGTTAATAGCAATATCGCGGTAAGAAATTTGGGCTATTGGTCAACTTTAAAGTCCAGGTAGAACCAACAGCCGATTACATTTTACACCACATTGTTAGCAATTAAAAGGGATTTTAAAGTGGACCGGCAGGAATGATAGAATATAAAGTTCTTGATTTGTCTTATGTAGCAGTGATGTAACAGTTTCCCAGTGCACCTGGGTTGTGAAAATAAATATATTTGCTATTTTGTCACTTGAAGTAGGAGGAGACCTCGGGGTAGGCCCAGGACTAGGTGGAGAGATTATTATTATTTCAACACTGGCCTGGGATCGCTCGGGATCGCCAAGTCAGAGCTGGCAAATGTAGCTCAGGTAAGGGAAGTTTGGGGTCCCCTGCTGGAGCTGCTGCCCCCGCGACCCGACAATGGATAAGCAGATGAAGATGAGATTCAACGTATTGCAATAATATAAATTCATGGATTTTTCTTTGTTTATCTAATCCAGGCAAAAGGTATTAACATTCATATTGTAGATATCAGTTCAAGAGATAGTCGGTTATATTTACACAGTATCATATAATCCTTCACTTTCGTTAGACAGTCAAAGAGACAAGCACGAACAGCATGTCAGACAGCGCAGCGCACAGAAATGGCAATGTCGGAACTCGGTTACCAACACTTTAGAGGCTGAAATCCGCAGTGTGGGAATATACTCGGTCTTTAAAACACCCAAGAGACACCATCAATGTTGACGGTTAACCATTATGCAAAGCACGTCGGAAAGCACGTTGGCTCAGATGGGGAACACTTCGAAGCTGATATTCCATCTCCGTTAGCTACATCCCATTGAATATGCAGAGTCAGTGAAAATATTGTATAGGCAAATAAATTATAGACACCTCTTTCATAAACAACACAGCCAGATACAATACATTTTCCAGGTTTATTAGTGAATCATTTTGTTTATAGGTAGGCTATAGTCTGTGCTGTCCGTCACAACAGCAGCAAACGAAGTTAAGTGCTTTGGCAACGTTATGATAGACCAAAACTGTAAACTGTAGGTTCATAGGTTAATTTTCTTGAGTCATCAGAGTGCCGCAGTTATCAGGGTGCTGCAGATTAACTTATTAACAAATACATGAAAAGTAAACTAGGTGTTAACTAGATCTGATGCTAGTTCATGTATATATGGGCAATTTTTTAATATTGAACAATGTTCTGTTTACTCGCTCTGCTCATCACAGGTATCATCAAGTGTTTTATGGCTCAAACATCAGCTACTCTCAGCTACACTCAGAAAGACATCACTATAGCTTTCATAGACCCTGAAATTACTGTTATATGTGTAAACATGCAAACAATTATTTCAGGTCTATTTCATGCATTGTTTCCAGCATAGATTTGGTTGGTACCAATACAAACTTTGCAACAATTTTCAGTTCAAACATTATAAATAATTATATTAGTTTTTTTACAATTGTTTTTTAAAATCCTCCAAGGGCCACAAAAAGAGGGCTGTTGCCCATGCTGGTACAAACTAATTGTGGTTTATCAAACATTTTATACATTAACAATTTAATTACTGATACTGATAGCAATAGACCTACACCATTGTCCAATTTTATCATAATACTGTGATCTTTTTTGAGACAGTTATCATGCTATGGAAATGTAATGCCGTTAAAGCCCTATTAACCGTTTTCATTCCTTGCTTCTACACAGTCTCTTCTGCTTCTCCCTACAAACATTGTCTCATTACCACTCCATAACACAGTTATAAGAACTCCATAAGACCGTATTTTGGGCCTTCCTGTTGAGGTAAGGATCCTTTAAAAATATACTTCTAACTTCATTTTAATAGCTGGGGCTCTTCAATGTGGTATGAATCATGGAACAGGATGTCCAGCAATCCATAAAGTTACTGTCGGCAGCCTCCTAAGTACAAACTTGCCAAGTATTTTTGTTGGTCTGTTGAGGCAACTAGCAGGGCGTCAGGTTCAGCTTTGCTCTTTGAAGTAGGTTTGAAGCAGTGACTGCTGGGTGTTGATCTATAAAATAGCTTTGTTTGCCCATACAATGTTGGCAATTTTAACATAAAACTAAACAAGGTAAACATCTGCCACTGCCAACACCCCCCCCCCCCCCCCCCCCCCCCACACACACACACACACACACACACACACATTTCAAACATAACATGTAGTGGCAGAAGGTGTCTTGCAGAAGGCTGTAACTGACAACGTGTACAAGCGGGCCAAGTTTGAGACTTGTGTGGCCGTGGATCAGGACCAGTTTCCGCTGTGGTTGTGTCGGACTGAGCTACAGGTGCATTCGGCCACAGATTCTAGGGGAGATTTTGCACCAGGGGGTGTTGGCACCTTCTGTAGATGGTTAGCATGCCACCAGGAGTCATCAGCGAGTGAGTGAGGCAGAAGGAGGCTGAACCCAGCTGGCAGCTGAACTGAGGCTGGTGCGTGAAAGGCAGTTAGGCAGCTCACACCATCGACCAGTACTGGCCATCTGTGTTGACCAAATGAGCTGACAAGCAGGATCTCTGATCCACCGGTGCCTGAAACAGTGAAGGCCAGAGTGGTCTCCAATGATGAAGTCCAGGACCATCAGGTCAGTGCCACAGTGGGCTGCTTGGAAACAGGAGTTGGGTGACACATTTGTGCCGTAGCGAACAAGGAGGTGGAATGAACCCACTAGGTGAGTTTCTTAATAGCTACACCCACAGCAAGCAGTGGACAACACAGATGCGTCTGTGTTGCGTCCACATTGTATGCGTCCACATCCAGCAGTGACATGGGGGAATACAGAAATCAATCAATCAATCAAATGTATTTTATAAAGCCCTTTTTACCTCAGCAGTTGTCACAAAGTGCTTTTAAAAAACACCCGGCAGTAACCCTAAGGGGCAAACAACAGTAGTGTTGAATTCCAACAGCAGATTGACTGCATGATTTCAAAGCTAGGGGCTCACCTGGGTGATAATTGAAAAAGGTTCTGTGTTTTGTGGGGCTACAGGGGAAAACGACAGGCAGTGGATTTGTCTGGGAGAGTTGTCAGTGTGTATAGGCAGCAGCGGGGATTGGTGGTTATGTCTGGGGGAGGTGTCAGTGTGTACAGGCAGCAGCAGGGATTGGTGGTTATGTCTGGTGGAGTTCAGTGTGTCTAGGCAGCAGCAGGGATTGGTGGTTATGTCTGGGGGAGGTGTCAGTATATATAGGCAGCAGCAGGGATTGGTGGTTATGTCTGGGGGAGGTGTCAGTGTGTACAGGCAGCAGCGGGGATTGGTGGTTATGTCTGGGGGAGGTGTCAGTGTGTATAGGCAGCAGCAGGGATTGGTGGTTATGTCTGGGGGAGGTGTCAGTGTGTATAGGCAGCAGCAGGGATTGGTGGTTATGTCTGGGGGAGGTGTCAGTGTGTATAGGCAGCAGCGGGGATTGGTGGTTATGTCTGGTGGAGTTCAGTGTGTATAGGCAACAACAGGAATTGGTGCAGGGAAATCAGTGGTGGATGTGCCTATGGTCCCTAACTGTGTAAGACTAGCTGCTAATTCGGCTGCTGACTTGAAAAGCAAGATGAATTGCTCATGTCATAATACATCAGGCATAACCTGATGATAACTACTGTACTGACTGCATACTGCATACATAACAGGGGCCAATGTTTTAATTATCAACTCTTTTAAACAGACATGATTTTCAAAACGAACCACTTATAGTCAAGTGTAGAACATGAACTATGAGAACACTGTCTACACTGTAACACCGTCCTGTCAGTGAATGCACCATCTGATTTGCATTCTGCCATATTACCCAACTAAAGGAGAAGTGCAACATTGCAGGATTTTTAAAGTGGGTTTTGAAAAGTGTGTTCTTTCTGATGTTTTCTAACAATAAAAATGCAAAACCTAGGTTGTCTTAGGCAGGTGAAACTGTTATTGCAATAAGAATGGGAATGTAACAAACCAACACATTTTCAATTTTGTTAAAAATCCCTTCATATTGAAATAGTTCCTTTGATTTGAAGGGCTGCATTTGTCCAGTACAGAATGTCACAACTGTAATGGCATGTAATTGAGCATGGGCTTGTCTATGTACATGGATGAATATCAATGTCCATCTTCAGTAGCAAATGTCAGCTAGCTAGCCTAGTTACTGTATTTTGGGGCGTTTAACTAGCTTGCAAGCTTATGTAAGCTAGCCAGCTACAGTCAGTTAACTAGGTTTGTTGTACCTAGCAAAGCGCAATACATATAGTCGGATTCTGGACAGGCCTCATGTCTAAACTTCTGCAAACCAATGTACTGTAAATGTGTGGGATTACTTCAGCCCAATTGGGACTTCCCAATAACATTAGCTGTTAATTGAAAACCAACATAATTGATTGTGTGGTGTATTAACACTTGAAATAGGTACAGGCTGATTGCAAAAGTTGCATGTTAGTAAAACTAGGGTATCTCAAGTCCACCGGATTTTATTGAAATGAAATGCTTAAGGTGCAAAACACCTGTAGGCGCTCTGAAACAAAAACGAATGCTGGCTAACAAACTGTTAAGTTAATTTGATGTGACGTGTGGCTGTCTGGTATTGTTTGATAATAAATAATTTAAAAACTCAAGCGAGTCACTCAATTGAAGAAGGCAGTGAAGAATACAAGCTCAAACGAGAGCGAAAATGTTTACCTCAGTGCAAAAAATTATTTACCTGTTTTGACGTCAACGAAACTAGGATGCACTGTCCGAAGTTCACGGCTAGAGTGGACAAATGCGGGTCATTTTACAAAGGCACTGACAACTTTTGCAAACATTTCCTGACCAGCCATGGTAATAGCTAACAGCATCTGGTGAGCATGACAACCAAGCGGGTGGCTGACAATCAATCTTCAGTGCCCTTGGTTGTATCAGGAATTTAAATGGAGATGCCTATTGGGTGATTGCACGACATAACAACAGCAAACCTAGTAACTGATGGACCAGCCAGTCGCTTTGTTCCCTATGGTGAATGAGTTAGTGTTTTGTTTGAAAGTCAAATGCTTTTTTTACTTACTTTTTATTCATTTTTATAATAAAAAATGTTATGAAAGACATAACAATATTTTGTTTTATATATCCAGAATGCATTTCATAAATGATTAACCATGTTAAGTAATAAAAGTATTTGGTTCTATGTTTTAACATTGCTAAATTTTTACTTTTGGAACGAGGGACAGCAAAAGAAATTGGGGCCAGTAAGTTTTAAACCCACTGGCCCCACTAGGCGTAGTGGCAAAAAAAATTACATTGAGCCCTGCATATGTATCTGTAATATTCAATAACTATTTGCTGCTAGTTTACACTGTTAAGTATATACTGCCATACTTGCCATATCACAGTACCCCTTTATTTAAACTGCTGCTAATGTACAGTGTTATGTACATTTTTGCTTTTGTTTTTGCCTGACCGCATTAGCGGAGCCCGCTAAGAGCGAATGTCTTACTGAGTGAGTGAGTGACTGACTGACTGAATGACCCTTGTTAAAAAGCATAGTGGTTAGCGAAGAGGATCTCCGAACTATAGGTCCCGTGTTCCGATCTCCTTACAGGCAAAGCAAAGTACACATTATAAATGATTCCATATAGAGGAGGTAAACATTGGACAGTTTAACAGTATCAATATCATTCATGAATGGCCAGTAAGCTGTTGAAACACCCAGTGGCAAAAGAGGCTTAACTGACACCTGTCAAATGTACAGTTCTGTGGTGTAGTGGTTAACGACAGCCTTCCACGTGGGCGACACGGGTTCGTATTACAAGAGTGCAAAACTTTCTATTGCGGGCTGGTTGAACTAGGCTTGCCTGGGTTCTTGTTTTTTGGTCAGGCAATATTTTTGTTTATGTATTCTTCTCCTTAACTCTCACTACGTAGTTGTCGGGTGCCATATCATAAGAATATCATTGTGAAGGCTGACGCTGTGTTGTTCAGTGCATTTGAAAAATAAACCATGACACTTGAAAAACCCAAAGTGGTATAGACCTCAAATGAAGATTTCATTTAGTTTTTGCCCCCATTTATTATAAGCTGAATTCAAAGATCTCTGTACACAAAAGGCCTATTTCTCTCAAATATTGTTCACAAATCTGCCTAAAACTGTATTAGTGAGCACAATACAGTGAAACTGCACATTTTCGAGTGGCCTTTTATTGTGGCCAGCCTAAGGCACACCTTTGCAAAACTCATGCTGTCTAATCAATATCTTGATATGCCACACCAGTAAGGTGGATAGATTATTTTGGCAAAGGAGAAGTGCTCATTTAGATTTAGACAGATTTGTGAACAATATTTGAGAGAAATAGTCCCTTGGTGTACATAGTGAAAAACAAGTGTTGCATTTATAATTTTGTTCAGTGTAATTTGGGACTATAAAAATCCAGTTGATTTTTTAAAAAATTGACCCAGTGTGTCTTGATTAACAGAAACAATACATTTTCATATTGCCAGCTAGGGACTGGACCTACCAACCTTTGGTTTACTAATGAGAAGCTCTAAACGCTAGGGTGATTTAGCTAGTCCATTTTCTTCAAAATCACAAGTGGGGGTGTTGCAGAAAAAATACAATACAAAAATGTTTAAACAGCCTCAGATTTTTTTTTTGTCTTTATACAAATTCCTACTTCAGCCATGGTATGATCAGTCTTGTTCCCCTGACTGCCAAAATGTGTTGCTTGTCTACACAGACAAAAACATGGACCAGGTTCTAGTACAGTAAGTGGTGTCAATTGGGGGTGTATGTGGCTATGTGAGACAAGCAGTGCACAGATTTAGAAATTAGTTCTGATACAAGGGCAAAGGAGGAATTAAACATTGTTCGAGTGATCCACATTTAGGATCGTAATAGTGTTTCGCCTTGACATGCCTTTATAGACCTTCAGGACATGTGATGGCTGTCCAGTTTATTTTAATGAGGTTTTCTAGCATTCATTTTGCATCAAACTACTGCAGTATATGGCACGTGCACACAATTAGAAAGACAAAAAATCTGAAATTGTAACTTCTGTCCAAAACCAATTCTTCCTGGATGATGCTTCCCCACTTCAAATAACTGGAAAATGAATTCTAACATGCTAAAATCCAAAATATCCCTTTAATAACTGAGAGCCATATTCCCTGAGTATCTAATTGCAAAAAATCGGTGAAGTTTCATGGTAGTCTGTTCATGTACACAGCAGCTGCTTCTGCTTTTCAGGGCCACCTGGGGTCTGGAGCTAGACCCCTTCTAGTAACTCCTGAGGCACGCATCCCATGCTGCTATTTACAAACCCTATCTAGGCTATGCACACACACCACACTCTATCTCAAAAGCCCCAGCAGTCTATTCCTTAGAGACTCACCGTATGGAAATTACTACAGAGTACTGTATACAATAATTCACCAGCGCTACCCTTACAGTACATCAATTCCCACCACTCTGAAAAAAAGCATTTATTCCTACCATATTTTTCGGGGATGGTAACAACTTTTTTGATATTTTGAAATATCTTATTTGAAAACTAAGAGCACTTAAATATGAATTAAACAGGAAGAATATAAAACTACCGAAATGGCATTGATTTTGGATTTGGTATACTGTGTCATTCAGCATGGTGTTGAGCATAGGAACGCAGCAAAGCCATGGCAACATTTGTTAAATTTAGGAGTTCAAACTGCAATTTTCTTCCAGCGCCATTATAAAATGCAGAATTACAGGAAACCACCCTAAAGGGTAACATGTTGTTATATTTCTCCAACGGCAAAGAGGGTAGAATTGTAGGAAATTAGCTTTTAAACAACAATAGTCTGTCTCTGCTATAAAAAAATTGCCTTTACATTGGCTATAATAGGTATTCACCCCCCTGTGCAATGGTTTCACATTTTGTGTCATTAAAAAGGGAGATTGACAAATTTGTACTGCCCAAAGTAGTGGAGTAATATTAATTGACATGGCCTCAGTGGCTCAACAATTGATTTCTACCATGAATACCAGGAAACAGCCCACAGCTGACAGCTACCTCTCCCTTTTGTCATTGAGGGCTCTGCTTTTAGTTTGGCTGAAACATTCACATTCCTAAAGACCATCATCTCCCACAACGTCAGGTGGGAGGACAACATCAGTGTGATTACCAGCAGCCACACTAGCGAATGTGTTAGGTAAAAAAAACATTATAGAAAATCCAGACCTGGCATTATGCATCAGTAATAGAATCCATCCTCACCTCAGCATTTACCAACTGGTTTGGGTTTGTATCTGCCTATTGCAGGGGTAAAGTGCAACTCATTTTACAGTCCATATATAGGGATCAGTTGCCCTCCATCGAAATCCTACACCACTCCAGGAAAAATCATTACCAACTTCTCCCATTCCAGTCACCCCTGTACCAAAGTGTTCCTCCAATAAACATTTGCACATATTATTAATATTAGTAAAGGTCATTCAGGGAGCTTTCCTCTAAGCCCATAGAATGACAGCAACTGGCAGGTCACAATAACACACCAGACATTAAACATCTCATTAAGCATGGTGAAGTTAATAAATGTGCTTGGAGCAATGTGTCAAACCACTCAGACACATAAAAGAT
Source organism: Esox niger (assembly GCA_016801105.1). Classification (NCBI taxonomy): domain Eukaryota; kingdom Metazoa; phylum Chordata; class Actinopteri; order Esociformes; family Esocidae; genus Esox; species Esox niger. Next base: position 84,678 of record JACXGJ010000818.1, on the reverse strand, counting down.
ACAGTAACCCTTCTGAACTGAACAGCAGAACAGGAAGGACATGGCTCATAGAGGTCACCATGACGCCAACGGTGGTTTCAAAAGAGCTAGAGTAAAAATGCTATGATGGAAGAAAATGTAAGATTGATAAATAACATTGTAGTGACTCCATAATGACGACCTAGTAGATTATTTTAAAAAGATGTACTTCTTATACAATACATGACTATATTTATCTTGGGCACTGAGATGGTCAAGCATTAAAAAGTAGGCTAACTAAGAGTGAATACTCAACTGGCACCGCATTAACAATGTCAGATTTGATGGGACGATGGAGACGTATATTTTCTAATATTATGGAGTATGTTACAAATTCAGATAAAATCATTGACATTTTTTTATGGCTAGAATAAAGAGAGATTGGACAAGATAAACAGTACATCTGTATCATAGACGTTGCAGCATTAAATTAGAGTTCAGAAGGAAGTAACATGCTCATACAGTGGATATAAAAAGTCCACACACCCCTGTTAAAAGTTCAGGTTTTTGTGATGTAAAAGAATGACAGAAAGATAAATAATTTCAGAACATTTCCACATTTAATTTGATCTAAAATGTGAACTGTTTAATTGAAAAACAAACTGAGATCTCAGAGGGGAAAAATTAAAAATAAAAACCTTACAATATCCTGGTTGCATAAGTGTGCACATCCTCTTTCGAAGCTCTCTGTAAACAATGGCTTTTGCTCTGAGATGCAACTAAGAAAAAGTCAGGAAATTCCTACTAGAACAGCTGAACTTTATTTGTGATCAATCAATCAAATGTATTTTATAAAGCCCTTTTTACATCAGAAGTTGTCACAAAGTGCTTTAAAAAATACCTGGCCTTAAACACCAGGGAGCAAACAACAGAAGTGTTGAATTTCAGTGGCTAGGAAAAATTCCCTAAGAAGGCCAAAATTTAGGAAGAAACCTAGAGAGGAACCAGACTCAGTGGGTGACCAGTCCTCTTCTGGCTGTGCTGGGTGAACATATTAAGAGTCCAAATTGTAATAATAAATAAATACATGTGGACTGAGTCCATACTCTATTTAAACCTAGTCCAGATCGGAAGCATTACCAGTCACTTTAAATGATGTCAGGTGTGTAATGACTTCTATTTAACATGAGTTTGAATGTGATTGGTTAATTATTCTGAACACAGCCACATCCCCAGTTATAAGAGGGTGTGCACACTTATGCAACAAGGTTATTATGAGTTTCAAAGATTTAAGTTAGTTTTTCAATTGGATTGTTCACATTTAAAGTGAAAACAGTTCTGAAATTATTCATCTTTGTCAAAAAATTTTACATCACAAAAACCTGGCATTTTAACAGGGGTGTGTGGACTTTTTATGTCCACTGTAACTTGGAAAGAAATTCCAAGACAGCAATGGAAGAAAAAATGCCTGTGTGGCTACACACTTCAGGAATACTTTACGAAGCAACGTTAACTACTACCAAAGCTGACATAGCTAGCTTAGCTAGCATACAGCTCAGACTTGTTTCATATGTAAATGATTGTATGTAAATCTTTTACGATTGAATTCGTAAGACATTGTGTTACATTATGCAACGTTACAGTAAAGTCGAGCCATTAGGGACAGTGGTGAGCACTGCACGAGTAAAACAGAATGATTATTTTTTTAATGGCATTGCGGTCGAGGATGGTAAATGTGCAGAAACGTCCCTGATATTGTCTACAATGTTTGCAAGTTTGAATCTGATCAAAGGTGATTTGTTTCTACCCTTAACCATAACCCTAACTTTAACCCCAGTGCTGTGATGCCTAAACTTTACCTTTTTAATTTAATTCATAACATATCATATTTTTATGTAAATCCATAATAAATAACAAGTTTGAGTAGCATTTATACACAACATATGTTAAGATTTAGCAACTTATTAACATGGTTTGGTAGGGCACTGTAAATGTAACCTAACGTGATGTAATATGTAACAAATTCCACATGATAACATGTTGTACAAGTGCACTGGGTTGGAATACTGTTTAAACAAATTAACTGTTTAGTTAAACATTTAAATCTGATTTTAGGGAACAAGGAACCAAATAAATAGTGGTGGCCAATGCATACTCTAGCTGTGGGTTGAATATTTAACACGAATTAGTGGTCCATGATACGGTCTTATGGGTTAGGGTTGCTGCATTCTAGTAAAACATCTGACATTAATTTCGATCATTGGTGGAGTCGTTTTATTTAAAACTTCATTACAGCAATTAGTGCATGCATCTGCTAAAATGTAATTGTTGTGAGGGAATGTTTTTTTAGTCTCCAAATTTCACTAAAACCGAAATTGACGTTTGTGGTTATGAACCAGCTCATATTCGCGTTAGCATTTATCCTCTACTTTTGTCAGGCTGCTCAGAGTTGCTCCGAACGTGTTTTATGATAAAGCAATCCTGCACCAGGGGGTTTTGTATATGGCCAATATACCACAGCTAACCGCTGTTCTAAGGCACAAATCTTCGGGGAGTGTCTGTACACAACAGAGCGTCTGAAAACATCACAAACCACCAAGATGGTGCTTATATTAAAAATGTATCAATGCAAATCGAGCAGTACAAATTCGTTGTGATATCAGACACGTGGTTAACGGTCGCATATACATCGGCTATCAACCAATCAGCATTCAGCATTTAAACTACCCAATTTATAGGCAGCGTAAATTGCGTCAATATTCCGTTGCTGACGTCTATGTCACTATGTCCTGACCTAAACTTATGCTTGCCACTGTCTGTATTACTTATACAGACAGTGGTACTAGATTCTACAGTCACAATGTCAGAAGTCCAAATTGGAAACAAATTCGAGATTGTTGGTTTTTCATATTTCCAAGTTATGGTGATGCATTAAGTTAAAAGTATGGTGGTTAAAGTTAAGTTTAAGCTCAGGTTTAGAATCACATAGAAATAATACTAATTGCTCAACAAGAAAATACAATAACACACGATAATACAATTATGAAGGAAATCTAGTCATTATTTTCCTTTGGCATGCCCACCTAAATAAGCTTGATTCGACTTTGGGGCTACAGAAGCTAGTGCCAACCCTCTTCACAGTCCGCAGCATCAGCACCGCAAGGAGCTTTTTGGTAATGTTGTGTCTAGCCTCTTTAAATGGAACATGACATTTCGCAAAATGGTCTACATACTCCGTTTTATATTACATAGCCACTGTCCTCCGTAACATCCAGATGCATTTTAAATACACTAAGTCTTGCATAGTTTTGTTAAACAACATTTGTGCAAGCACGACCCATCATCACAACTTTATCAATTCAAAGTCACTAAAAAACAAGACAGAAAATACAAAGTATCAAGAAAAAACATGCAACCCAAACAAATAAATGTTTCAATGTGCGTCTCAGGAAGAGTCGTGAACGCCTTGTTTAGTCCGCTACAGGCGAGCAGGTAAACATCGACTGACTACGAACAGTCCCGGACAGTACACATGATGCGTACATGCATAGCCCACAGTGTTCTATTTCCCTTACTCTGCAACACAAGTAAGATCTAAACTATTGGTAAATAGGGTCATTGACGTAGTTACATGTTGTTAAATGGTTAGTTTATCAAGATGTCTTCAAAAAGAAAAAAGTAAAAAAAGTGATTTGAGGGTTTCTCAAACAAACACATGCTGGAAGAATAAACAGCAATTTTTTTTCAATTCCCAGGTTAAAAGTTAAAACAAATTGAGCTCAATTTCCAGTTTGGTCCAATTCAAATTGCGAGAACTTACCTTATCAGCAAATTTCAATTAGTAGAATCCACAGATTTTCTTCACTCTGATTTCCTCTTCCGAGAGTAAGTACAAATATAATAATCGAATTACCTAGCTTGTGAATAAATTACTTTTTACTAGTTTAATTCCAAAGCTGCTTAATTTTTACCATCTGTTCTGTATCACGCGTCGAGTTGCAGCTCGATGAGTGAACGAGTGGCGGAATTACCGTATATACGCACAATCAAGAGGATGGAACGCGCGAGTGGGGGAAAAGGGGAGCGAAGTAGACTTGCATCTAATGGATAACAATTATTAAGCCCACGCACTTTGGATGTATAGAAAACAAAAACTAATATCTTAAATATAAAAAATAGTCATACCGTAGCACAAGCGCGTAGACTGCGTTCATATATTCAGGAAATTCAGATTTTGTTTCCACTAATTGCTGTGACCAATCACATCAAGCTCTTATAACATCAGGTCAATTATATTTTCTATGTGGTCCAGCAGTCGAAGAATGCCCAGTTCTGAATGTTTGAATTTGTTTACCTGTCAGCAGTTACGGTGAGTAGCCTACTGTTTTAAATTATAACACGATTAGGGTTTTTGAAAGTAAAAGTGAACATGTCTTCCCCTTGTTAAATCTGTGATTGTAGTCAGTCGGTTTGTGTTAACGTAACTAACTTGAAAGCTTCAGGTTGTAAAAGTTGGTGTTCTTATTTTATCTTATTGTCTTAACGTTAGGCTAGTTAACCTGTTTTCGCCATGCCAATTGAAAACTGTTCGCAACCTTGTCATAACCTTGTCATAGCCTTAACAATAACCAATCAACAGTTCCTGGATAATTACTGGATAATTACAGCTCTGGATTAAAATGGTATCCTTCGTGTGACCTAGCCATTAGCCAGACCAAGGACTACACTATATGAACAATATAACTTGGTTTAATTCTTGATTTGTTGTAATGTAGCAAATACTATTCACAGATTTTAATAACAGACCCGAAGACTACCATGCTTGTGACTGGGCCATTCACCCCTGACCAGACAGATAAAACATTACTCAGACCTCAGTTTTTGTTGTCACCATTTCTCTCCTCTTGCTTTTACTCTCGCCATCTTCTTCTAGATTAGAATGTCTTAAATTGTCTGGGAGACAAAGCATTCGATGCCTTTAAGATGATAATTGGCTTAATCTGGTTGCTGCCACAGATATTTGGCATTAGTGATTGTTAAAGTGTATTACATCAATCAACAATTATCTTGAACAACAAGTTTTACAAACAATACAAATCTTGTTAAAACATTTGTATTTATTTACTGGTTTTATTTTATAAATAAGACTTTTGAATATTTTGCTGGTGAACTGCATGCCACAAGTGTTACCACAATACAAATTCTTTGCATTCAGATGTAACTCCATGTCAGAAGAAAAGGTCCAGTTTGTCTTTTATTGATGCAATCCAGTCCTCATTTCTCATGATCTTTTTACACAGATCTTTTTACCCGTCCTGACATAATTTCTTATTAATTAGTCTTTAGACCAATAACATAAGATGCCTGCACATCATAACTCTTAGAGGTGATGTGAATGGCCAGAAGATAAATGAGTGATAAAAGGATTAGAACTGGGCTATCTGTGTAAATTCAGCTTTTAGTGTCAGTCAGATAATTGCACCAGCTCAGGCATATTAGTGATTGGATTCTACTGATCAATCAATGACACATCATTTGTCAGACTGACAAATTGCTGTAACATTTATCTGATATGTGAAATATAGATCCAGGCACCACATGCACTGTTGACGCAGGGGAACACAACCCTTGCCAACTACCCCTGAAATCATGCACGAGTGGCTGTGTTTGAGAGAACCAAGCAGTGCAGATGACTGCTGACTGATCAACAACATCTGGCATCATAAATAATGAAGCATTCTTGTAGATCAGTCAGTCATTCACAATTGACTGATTGTACATTTCAATTGTACATGTCTGGTGTAGTTTATGCTCAACAAGGAAACAATGGTTTAAGTTTAAAAATAAATAAATTTTCCTTACTAGATATGTTATAAGTAAGCTATAAAGCACAAGGAGGTGTGGTATATGGCTAATATACTATGGCTAAGAACTGTTCTGAGACTGCATTGCCTGGACCCAGCACTTAGTCATGATATATTGGCAATATACTGTACCACAAACACCACAGTTGCCTTATTGCCATTGTTAACAGGTTTTCAACACATAGATGAGTAACAATTAAGTCCCATACCACAGCCATCAGCCAGTCAGCATTCAGGATAGGATGCATATTCTTTGTAATATATGTTACCTTGCCCACAGGCAGGACAGGAAAGAAACTGCTCAAAGTTGTCACTATGGAGCCATTGATCATTTTTAAACAGAGTTTGCTGTAATGTGAGAACACTGACAATGGATCAACCACATTTTAGGGTCTCCAAAATAATCACTTAAACAACAGAGTAAAGTGTAAAAAATATGCAGAATACAAATACACTGCTCAAAAATAATATCTGAACATGGAATTATCACAGTATAACACCAAGTGAATTCAACATCAGGAAAATCGGTCTCTACATTAGGAAGCTTAAGCGATTGTGAATCAATGTCAACTGTTTTGGTGCAAAGAAAGTGACAGCAGGTGCACTAAAGATGCAACAGCAAGAGAACCCCCAAAAAGTGATTGCTTTTATAGGGGGTAGCCACAGACAATTGCTCTCTACTTATCCTTCCTGACTGATTCTTCTCTAGTTTTGCTAGTGTTCTTGTCACTACTGGTAGCATGAGCCGGTACCTGCAGCCCAATCAGTTTGCACAGGTAGTCCAGGTACTCCAGGATGACACATCAATATGTGCAATCGCAAGGTTTGCTGTGGCTCCCAGGACAGTCTCAAGAGCACGGAGGGGATACCAGGAGACGGGCTGTTACACGAGGAGAGCTGGACAGGGCCATAGAAGGTAGTCAACTCAGCAGCTGGACCAGTATCTGCTCCTTTGTGCGAGGAAGATACCAGAATTGGCAGGTCCACCATTGACGCGCCTTTCTTTTCACATATGACACTGAGCACATGTGACAGACGTGAAAGAGTTTGGAGACGCCGTGGTGAACATTACACTACCTGCAACAGGAGGTGGGTCAGTGATGGTCTGGGGAGGCATATACTTCGAGGATTGCATAGACCTCCATGTGCTAGCCAACGGTACCCGGACTCCTTTTAGGTACTGTGATGAAATCCTCAGACCCTTCCTCAGAACTTATGCTGGTGCTGTGTGTCCTGGGTTCTCCCTGGTGCAGGTCAATGCCGGCCTCATGTGGCCAGAGTGTGTAGGCAGTTCCTGGATGATGGAGGCAGATGCCATTGACTGGCCCTCATATTCCCTAGACCTGAATCACAATGAAAACTTCTGTGACGTTATGCATCAGTGCATCCGACACCACCAAGTAGCACCAGAGACTGTCAGGGGCTCACTGATGCTCTGATCCAGGTCCGGAAAGAGAACAGGAGCATGTCAAGACGTTGTCGGGAGTGCATACCGGCACGTTGGGCCATGCACGCTGCTGAGTCACGTTATGAGTTGCCATGATGAAATTCACGCAGGTTGGAACAGCCTGTGATTTCAATTATTTTCGTTGATTTTTGGTATGAGATTGAATCGAGCCCTGAATTGGAAGGTGATTTTCAATTCCAGTCACTGTTGTTGCGTCATTTTGTTCTCAACGGATTACACAATGTACAGTGAAGATTTAGATCTTTAATATATTTCAATGTGTGATTTAACTGTTACCTTAATTGATTTTGAGCATTGTATATGATTTAGTACCTGCCCCCTTATTTTTCGGTGTAGTGTTGTGGGAATGTAAACATAAAGAAGCTTTGCACAGGCACAAAAAAATGTCTGCGTATAATACATAAAAAATTCTTTGTCAATGGATTTTTTTTTGCCTTTAAAGTAATCCAATCGTGTTGTAAAAAGATGTTTTGCACCCACTGTTGAAGTTATTGTGGCAATTAAATAAAAAATCCATCTTGCTCTCAAAACATAAGTCGAACAGCAATCCCTCTTTCCTTTGCAGGCCAATGCCTTGGGTGTAGCATTGCAAATTTCTGGTAAATCTTTCCAAAAATCTTTGAAAAGGTACACAGATTTTTCCACAAGTCTCTGCATAGGCTGTGATTTCTTTGGCGGAAATCAGGGAATTTTCACCAAGTTATAAAATATTTTTTATTTATAACTATAGTCTAGGAATTTAAATAATTGAAATATCTAACTAAAACTCACAACAAAACCACATCATCACACTTAAGATTGGTCATTTTATACTATAGAAGTGGTGCTTGAAGCATTTTCTACAACTTTCTTATTGCAGAAAAACCATTAAGACTGAGTAAATGGGTCCCAATTGCAAATATGTTCCGTGGGAGAATTTGGAACTGTACACCCCTTTTCAAGATTTTATATCAAATGGGTTGAGTGTCTTGACCTTGCAAATGTGCAAGACTTTGCCAGCACAAATTTTTTTTGTGTCATGGTTGTCAACATAGAGTGTATATAAAAAGTCTACACACCCCTGTTAAAATGCCAGGTTTTTGTGATGTAAAAAAGTGAGACAATGATAAATCATGACATACATTTTTCAATTCTATTGAAAAACAAACTGAAATCTTTGACGGGGAAAAAAAAAAAACTCACAATAACCTGGTTGCATAAGTGTGCACACTCTTAAACTAGTTCTTTGTTGAAGCACCTTTTGATTTTATCACAACACTCCATCATTTTGGTTAGGTGTCTATTAGCATGGCACATCTTGACGTGACAATATTTGACTCTTTATTGCAATAGCGCTCCAAATCTGTCAGATTGCGAGGACATCTCCTGTGCACAGCCCTCTTCAGTTCGACCCACAGATGTTCAATTGGATTCAGGTCTGGGCTCTGGCTGGGCCATTCCAAATCGTTAATCTTCTGGTGAAGCCATGATTTTGTGGATTTGGATGTGTGTTTTGGGTTGTAGTCGTTTTGAAAGGAGAACTTCCTCTTCAGCTTTCTAACAGACGCGTGAAGGTTTTGTGCCCAAATTGTCTGGTATTTGGAACTGTTCTTAATTTTTTCCACCCTGACTAAGGCCCTGGTTCTAGCTTATCGTCTTTACATCAATATTGCAGGGAAGTCCAGTTCTTGGTAATGTCTCTGCAAACATTTTTTCCATTTGATGATGACTGTCTTCACTGCCTTCACTGTGCTTTAGAAATTCTTTTGTATCCTTCTCTTGACTGATATCTTTCAACAATGAGATCCCTCTTATTCTTTGGAAGCTCTCTGCGGACCATGGCTTTTGCTCTGAGATACAACTAAGACAATGTAAGGAAAATCCTACTAGCTGAACAGCTGAACTTAATTTGTGATAAATCAGAGTCACTTTAAATGATGGCAGGTGTGTAATGACTTCTATCTAACATAAGTTTGAATGTGATTGGTTAATTCTGAACACAGTCACATCCCCATATATAAGAGGGTGTGCACACTAATGCAACCAGGTTATTGTAAGTTTTTTATATTTTTCATTTTCCCACCTCAAAGATTTCATTTTGTTTTTCAATTGAATTGTTATTATAGGTGTCATTAATAGTGGAAAAAGTTCTATCTTTGTCTCATTCTTTTACGTCATGAAAAACTGGGATTTTAACAGGGGTGTGTACACTTTTTATATCTGCCGTAAAAAATATATATTTTTGAGGTTCTAATGAAGTTAGTAAGTATTTAACTTTAAGGCACTATGGAGATTTTTTGTAAACGCTATGTTCAATATATGACATCTACAGGCTGCATTCACTCTGCGACGCGCATAATATCGACACTAATATATTGACCATACACCACACCCCCGCATTGTGGGGTGGCTCCTACGAATCCTGCTGTTTCATGTGATCGTTTGGTCTAAGCTGAGTAATCACTGTGAAGGGTCATTATGCTGAAAGAGGAGGTCTGAAGAGCCCTTTCACTCAGCCTTACTCACCCTACCTCCACCTGAACACTATCACTATCATCCCCTTCACCCAGCTGACTAACCAGCTCCACCCCACGCCTCCCTCCGGGCACCATGTGCCTCATGTGTCAGTCGTTGCCATGCCAGTGAATAATGCCTTTCCTGATTGGGTGGTCCACACTGAGACAATGCATGCTAAAATTTTTGTGAATCATTAGATGGGTACGTTGACCTGGTGAGAATCTCTGAATAGCCACCTCAACTTAATTACACTAAGCATTTATATTGGGACAGTCAATTTTGTTTTTGTTCTTTTGAATTTCAAAATCAAAAATTCCTATGAGGATAAAAACGTTATGCTATTTTTTTATGGTATGTTTGCATATTTGTTTAAATATTTTCTAATTATTTAGAGATCTTTTATAGATAGTCCCTCTATTTTCCTGCCATATTGGGACAAAAGACATTGTTCAACAGCAAATCTAAAGGGTACTGTAGATTAGTATGAGATTTGTTGAGATCAAAGTCAATAACTCGGCATTAATAAGGGCTATTAGCAGATGTTGGTGGATTTGACTCCTTTCCTTACTTCCTCAATCCCTGTCTTTTCTCCTTCCTCCCTCTGTACATCTCAGTACCCATACGTCTCCAGGGTCTGCGTATTCTTCATACACATCAGGGAACTCTTATGGGAACAGGTCTTATGAGACACTATACAGGGTGCAGAAACAAACAAAACATTTAATATCTGTATTTGATTAAAAAAAATTCTAGGATACATGTGAATTATAGAACATTTGCCATATATGATTGAAACAACTTTAGATCTGGTTAGACAGTTTTGGTGTATGTATTCTTAGAAACAAAACATTTGAGTTGTAAAATATTTCATCTGAAAGTTGGAAACTGGGAGCGATATTTTGTAACTATTTGTCTGAATGAAAACATCTCTGGACTGTTTTAGAACTTGATGAAACTTCAGAACTTAACTGTTGATAAAGCATTTTTAGCAAACATAATGTCTCTACTCACTACGTCAGACACATCCAACACCCACACCAAACCCAACGGTATCTAACATTTATTAAACTTAGACATTCAAGCAGTGCTATAATATTCTTACATGTCTTCTGTTTTGATTGTACTTTTTATGTACCTTGTTTGTCCAACATATCAGGCCATTTTATTTTATGTTTTTTGTATAGGTGCATTTTCCGACATCTCAACCTGCAAAACTCATTAAAGGGAGCTTGCAAAAACTCAATTTCAGGGAGTCCAAGATGAGGAAGTATGTTCCAATCGATTCCAAATTCTGGCATACTAGATAGTCTACTATATACTAAACAGTACGTACTTCATCATCACCCGTGAAATGCGTACTTGTAGTGCATACTATGCGATTGAGATTCAGCCGTTAACTCTTTCTCTTGCTTGCTCTAGAAAAATAGATTTCCAGGATACTGTATATAATTTGCAGGCAAGAAGGAGCCTCTATTAAAATTCAGGAGACTCCTGGAACTTACGGCAGAGTTGAGATGTCTGGTTATTGGTTCTGTGTGCTGCATATGAAGAACACACCTAAAAAGCACAACAGCAGACACATTAATTAGAACATAAATAATGGAACTGATTGTGGCAATTTGAATGCTATCATTGCCCAATTTCACTCTGGTACTGGAAATATATATATTTTAAATTAAATTGTAATCTGGATATTGCTTTTTTATGCTCTCTTGCTATGAGTTCCGTAACATTGTGGGTCTCAACATAGTGACAGCAACCACCCAAAACTCTTTTGATGCACTCAGAAGTTCAAGTTATGCTGACTTCATTTAGTTCCCCTTCTGGAAACCCTACGTCAAATAGATAATACAGCTTGCTGACAAAAATATTGATTTCTGTTATGTTTGTGATGTCTCTTGCATCAGTTCAGTCTTGCAAGAGGTTTTCCTATACCGATTTTAGCTTTGGCTCTTGATCACAGTTATTCTGTATTTTGGATCACTGAATGATGAAAATAATTGGACGGATCCAAAAACCTCAACCGTAGACCTGAAATTTGTGTTGTGTGGGACTTTCACCAGCATTGTTTGGCCAAGCACCGCTTGCTCAAACAGATTACCACTAAATACAGTACATCACCAATCAAAATGACGAGTCCATCAGATTGTTTTGGGAGGGATTTGTGCTGCTCTCCGATTCAGTGGGATTGAGTCGGTTGTCACTTATTTTGCTTTCAAAACCAGTGATATGTTGGCCAGGTTAGACTTTTTTAATTTCTGATTCCCTTAAAAGTCTGGAAACGTATGGCTTTTTGCTGGATCTGAAAACAAAAAAACTTCCAATTAATTCAGTGTGCGAGGTGATAATGTTTCTTTAATGAAGAATGATTATCAAATTTAAACTTACAGACAGGATAAAATTGTTGTTTTGACACTTCCTGGGTGGGCATGCAATAGTTAATCTTGTATTCCAGACTGTAGAAAATGTTGATGTTTGAGTGAAATTAGGTAATGAAGAGTATTTCTCCAGCAGAAGTATACCATATCTTTATCCAAAAATAGACTGATCCTTTAATGAAGCCCGAAATGGATTCCATCCAGAACAACAAGCTAAACATTGAGCCCTGTAATTTTGAAGCCAGGTCTGTCATCTTTATATAGGCACGATGTCATTAACATACTCTGCAAAACATGTAAATTGGCTCACTTTATTCAGGAGCATTTTGTGTTTTGTTTATTTAAAGTGTCTTCATTTAGTTGTGTTTCCCCATTGCCTTCATAACTATGGCAACACAGTGCAGTTTTTTTGTGAAGTTAGAAACAAAACAGCAGATACACTTCTGTCAGCGATGTTCACGTGTGACTTTTGGCAGTATGAAGGCAGTCCATCTTCCCAGTCAATGGAGAGGCTCTCATCTCTTTGAATAAAAAAAACCTACAGATAATCTACCCACGAACAGACTTCAATGGCATCTCACCACCTACCATCTGCTTTTAATGCAGACATTGTGTGAGGAGTCGCGAACAGGCTAGGGGGTTGAAATTTACATTTAAACTTCAGCATTCAGGCTGATGTATTTCATCACCCTGCACTAAGTCTGTTTTCTTGCGTCATGTTTACATATCGAAACTCATTGAATCTTGACTTACGCTTTGCTGTTTTTATCATGCATATTATTTCTTCACCAGATCACAGAACGGTGAGATATTGTGAAAATGAAAATGATGAGCTCCCATAGATAACAGACCTGGGTTCAAATACTTGTGTGTTTGAGCATCTAGTATTTAAAATACTTCTAAATACATAGACATGAGTTAAAATCTCTGAATCAGAGAATTTTCGAAGATGCATTCCTTAATTCAACAACTTGTATGTTTTAAGATCTTTTTTATAATTTGAAATGTATGTGAAAGCAATTTAAATATTCAAAATAGTATTTTAACCCAAGTCTTATAGCACACATCAGCCCAGGTTTGAGCTCCCATTCTGGGGTACATTGCCAGTATTCAGAGGCCTGAAGGTACATCTTCTCCCCTTCCAGTGTCTTTCGGTTCTGTTTGTGTGTCTCTCATGTATTACCTCTGAAAGTTTTGTTAGTTGTTGGGGGGCTTCATAACATTCAACTGTTGACTAACATTAGGGCTCTAAGATAGCTGGAGGTGCTTAGATCAAATTAAGCTGGTCCTCAAGGAACTGTCAACATTTTACCCCCTGATATCATGTCTGGCACCAAAGATGTCCTCTGGGACAAGCCGAAGCTCTCTCTTTCTCTCAGTTTTCACCTCAAGCAAACCGAACTTGTGCTTGCCATTTTCTCTGCATTCATTGCTGTTTGGCATTTCTGTGTTTGACAGGGATGGTATTAAAATTGGATGATGAGACAATGGGTTTGTATGTATTTTAATTTGGCAGTAACAAAGAATGAATGTCTTTTTCCATAGGTCATATGTATAAATGGGGGGGTTGCAGGTCTTGACGATTCAGTAGTACTGTCTGTACATTATGTCATTTTGGCAGATGTTCTTTCATAGCGTTTGGTTACCCCCTGAGGGTTCAGATGTCTCCCTGAGATACTCACACTTTATGCTGCTGTTACCCAAAATATGGTTTTATATGTCTTATCAAATTGGCCTGTCCTTTTCAATTCTGCCGCATAGCAAGACAAATGCTCAAATCCTTTTTCTCATCCGTACAGTCTTGTACAGTCACATTTAAACAAGTAGACGATTATTCTTGGGTATTAAAACTTCAGGCTGCATTTGTAATTAAATATGGATTGGTTTCCATTCTATTGTAAAAAAAATTGCAGTGTAACTGGAATTTCGATATTTTATGTGTAGAATACCTTTAAATGGATAAAAGTCTCATCACAACGTACTTATTCCAGAGAAAAAGATAAAGCTTCAAGTTACATGCCAAGACCATATAGATTGTAACTTGTGAAGTCTCGATCAGACACATTGCAGGTGCCTGCATTATTCATAATATATTGTAAATTGTATAATAAAACATGGTACTTTGTTTTATTATCATAAAAGGTTTGTTTTTAAGGCATTCATTAGATAGTTCAAATTCTACTTAAACAATTAAAATAAATACAACACTGTGGAAGAGAATATGTTGCAGTTGGTCCATATTAACTGATTTTCTCCAGCATGTTTTGACATATTAGAGAACATAATTCCCAGAATGAATTAGATCCCACACAGGGGTATGGAAGGTAACGTGATAACCCCAAAATGTTTAGCATCTATAATAATAATCTTTACATTTTCGTCATTTAGCACAGAATCCTATACTGTAGATGCAGAAGGTGAAGCCTGGTTTAACTCGATCAAGACCTTGAATAGGGTATAGGCTCTGTGGTATAATATTACGGTAAATTGTCTTAAATCACAGTCCGCCAACAGCAGTATTTTATCGGGTATAATTCCATAAACACTTTGGATATGCTTCATCGGCCACTTTCAACACACTTCCATGTCGTCTTAATTGACAAAAACACTTTCTAGCGTAAATGTGCAGACTGATTTACTGAATGTGTATAACTTGGTGTTCATGCTTAGAGTATTGAGCCTGTTACGGAAAGTTTGCATGACTGAATCACCTGACACAACCAGGTGAGCAACGTTGATGTTTTATTAGTAGAACAATCATTTTATTGAAATGGTTTGTTTGAATGTGTTAACAGTAAATGATATCGCCGATATTGCATATTGGCTCAAAGCGAGAGAGGAAAATATATGTGGAATGATGAATGATGTTACACTTCTGTGTGTGAGATAACATCTTCTCTTATGCAGTCTAAACTGTATACATTCTGTATGGTTTCATGCAGCATACAGAACACATAATTAGTTAATTTGAACATCTTGTACACTATTATACTGCACCAAATGCAGAACCTATGGGCAGTATTTCATTTATGAATGCACTCCGCTGTGGCCTAGAACAATACACGCTTCTGTGAGGACGAATAGTTCCCATGCTTTACATGTTCTATGCATTTATTCATAAAATGTCCACCTGTGAATCTGAAATGAGACTGGATTTTATTTTGTGCAGAAGCCAAATCTCAAACACACAGCTTTTCACCCATTGAGACACCAGCTTGGAACGCTTTCAAACGCAGCACTTGACTAACTTTCATCTGTTTTTCCCCCTCTGAATCCTCTTGACCAGAGAGAGTTTGTTTTGGCCAGAAGGCATGCTGCCTGCCAGTGGGGAGGGTGTCTGAGACCTACAGGTTCCTGCAGGGTGCTACTGACTGCCATTCCTCCCCAGGGATCTGCCAGTTCTGCCACAACCAGCGAGCTTCCGGCCCTCAATGCTTACATGTTCTCAATGCTTCATCACTCCAGTCAGTGATGCTCACATGGCAGGAAGTAGCAGTGCGTGCATACGTGCGTGTGCGCACAGAGGGATGAGTTTTGAGCTGACAGACTAAACAGAATCAGTGCCTCCATTATCAATGCATAGGAATTCTGTTTGAGAGTAAATGCTGTACCAGTCAAAAGTTTGGAAAAACCCATTCAAGTGATTAGATCTTATGTTATCACTGGATGTGAAATTTGTCTGATGGCACTATGTTATCGAGTAGACAATCCTCAATCCACTGCAGGATTTTTGTGCATTTTCAAAATATTTAAAATTTAACTAATTTCCATGTTGACTCAATTATCCGAAATAACCTGGTACATTCCAAAAGATGTTACAAAATGAGAAACGCTTCAGTTAGACATGAAGTAATAATAAAATAAACATAAACTGTGCATAGTTTCCTTGACTTTTATTATACTATATTTTCTGTGAAAATCCAATGTCAGGAAGCAGTGTAAGGTGCTATACTATTAATTCACTGCAGGGGTAATGAATTTTGTATCTGTGTGGTTCAATGCATCAATATTTCCAGCAGTCCTGTAGCTGCTGAGGGGTTTCAAGATGAGAAGAATGTGTGGGATAAGGAGCTCTAAGGCAGCCACCTGTCAGGGGCCCATTGACTGTAAGGTCGGCAGTGAATTACACAACGGCTAGTTGAGAGTCATTCTCACACAGGTAGTATGAGCATTGGTCTGGCTCTAGCCTAGATACATACTGGTGGGCGTAAATGCACTTATCTTCCTCTAATGACCCTCTTCTTTCTGTCAGAACAAAGTACAGTGGTTCCCTCAGGGACTGTCTGCTCTGGTTCAGATGAGTGTGAGGGGGTGTGACTGTCTGGGAGTTTTTTGCCCAAAAATTTCTGACACCCTGGTCTGGGAGACCTGAGTGACGTAATCTCTTTGATTTACCCTAGCATCCCAGCATGAGATTTGGTTTAGCCAATGGTATGATTGGACTGGAGGTACTTATCATTGATGAAACTACCCTAAATAACATTCGGAAGGAAAATACACCCCATAAAACTGTTTTTGCAATGCAATGTGAAAAAGTAAGAGATGCCCAGTTTACTCAAGATTGGATTTCCTAGAAATGTAGGTACAGCTAATCATAGTACAGTCTTCCTTTGCAGTGTGTTTGTGTGCGTGCATAATTCTTTGCTTCTATTCTTGTCTGGTTATCACTATATAATCATACCACAGAGGTATGTGTCTAGTTGCTTGGTGAAATTGGATGTGTACTGTTTATTCAGTATGCAATATTCCATTTGTGTTCATTTGCCCATACATTTAATCAACTCACGGTGTGACATACAGGCTATGTTATGTGTTTCTCCAGTTGAAGAATAGTATGTGCCGTCTGCACAATGTTGGCAAAGTTCACAATCAGTAAAAGTGTGACGCATTCAGTGCCATGTGCCAAGGTTTATGTTATGACCTAGCTCAAACGGCTATACCAGATCAAGAGGGAGATATTAGCTGTGGTTAAAAACTTGGTAAATATTATTACTATAGTACTGTACGTCACATTGTTTCACAGATTCAGACAGTCTCCATTAGGACAAAGTATTTAAACAACAGCTGGTGTAACCTACGAATTCAATGTATTTTGTAACAAGAAACTTCAGAGGCCTGGATTTTGTAACAAGATACTTCAGAGTGCTGGATTTTGTATTTTCAATAGTCCTGACAGATAATGTAATCTTGGAAGACTTAATAGAACTATTTTACCCAGAAATATTTACAAATATATTTACTGGCACATGCAAATGTTGGTCATTGAGTCATCAACTAAAGTAGGGTAAATAAACGTTTAGCCTATGAGGTCCTAAACCTGCTGGTTTTGACAATTCCCAGGTCTAAATAAGTTCCTGATTAGAGGGTTGCAGTGAAAAAATGGAGTGGAACTGGCTTTGAGGTCCTGATTTGCATACCACTGAACTCAAGTATGGTGTTTAAACAACCACAGAACTCACAAGGAACATTTAGCCAAGTATTGAATATATATTGTATACTTGAATTTTAAATAGTTTATTATTTGGTCTTGTGTCATGGCATTTGTATATTAGTGCCTATCACTATTACTGCCAGTATGTTTATTTGGGCAGAGTTCACTGCAGAGTGTGTTGACAGTGGGGATACACCTTAAACCATGGCTCTTGGAGTATGTTCTGAGGATGACGTGAGGATATAGGTTCGCCATTCTTCAGCTCCTGTCGCATGGATGCTGGGCCAGCCCGGGTCCTAAGAAACCTACCCAGTCAGTAATCACCTCTTCAAACTAAAATATTAATGCCCTGTCTTGAAATAAGAAAAGCAGAAAATTCCTTTTTTCCACGCACCTTCATTAAAAGAGCCGGTGACAATGAGTGTGACATGGGGTGAGAAATGTAGGGTCAATGGAGAGGAGACATGGAGCACTGTAGACAGAGTCAAGTATCCCTTTTCTCACACGACGCTAACTAACAAGGTCCATTGCCCAGATGCATGCCACCCAGAGAACCATCTCAAAGACCCATTTTTCCTTGCAACTTAGCTTAGTGTCCTTCATAGAAACCTGATTATTTAACTTTTGTCCAAATAAAAGATTAATGTAAAACAGCTTTAACATATCTAACACATCTAGCAATACAACAAGTGCTAAATTGAGTGACTAGAATCTGATTCCAGGAGGGTGAAACAATGGCAGAAAACACATAATCTCAACGTCTTTCTAATTACCCTTCATTTTACCTTACTATCGGTAGAGTTTCTCTTGCCCTTTAGGTATAAGAAGTGGAGTTGAGTCTATTAGTGTGATGAACAGTTCAAGTGTGACGCTACTCTGACAAGTCAGAGTAGTATATGAAAGCCATTGTCCAGAACTATGTTACTGTAACTCTGTCTCACTGACAGGACAGCTCCAAGCCTGTTACAGATTAAAAGTAATGATATGGCCTCAGAAACACAGATCATGAAATTCTTAATCCATTTGATTAAAGCCTAAAATACTTTTTTCTTAACTTCTAGTTTACTTATCTAAAACACATCCCTCCATCTGTATTGTCATGACAAAGTGTATTTTGATCATATTTCCTGAAAGTACACGGCATGCCAACAAACTAAGGTTTATAACTGGGGTATAATATACGTTACACCCCAATTGATATTTATCACATGACATCACGGCATATGGGACTAACTGTTCTTCCATTGCCCTCCATCGACAACTCACACAACTTTTACTTGTTACATCAAAATGACAGTTAGTTGCAGTTTCATTGGATGATCTAACTGCACTGGATTTTTTTTTCTTAAATCAACATCAACATGTATGGCAGCAATTCCATTCCAGTGTCTATTACATTCCAGCAAAGGCACACCTCATTTTACTTAATGAGGTACTGAGTAGGTGATTACCTGAACCAAATCTATTTTAACAAGGAAATGTATAAAAAACACTGCTGTGGTCATCACTCTCCTTTTGCAATAGGACAAGCCGGATGACAAAAACAGTGCAAGTAGTACCTCAGAGGTAAAAAAAGACTATTCAGCATGACCAAAGAGTTGAAAGGAAAGCTTTGAGTGAGGAAAAGAAGGGTTTGATTCTGACTTTATTGACAGAGGGATCCAGTGAGCGTCAGGTTGCTTCCATCCTGAAAATTTCAAAGACAGCGCGTGTGAACAAGGTCAAACAACAGTATTTGGGGACAACAAGGCTACAGACTGGCAGAGCGTAAAAACGACTGTCCACTGACCGAGATGACCGTCAACTCGTTAGATTGTCACTCAACAACCGCAGAATTACATCAAGTGACCTAGAAAAAGAATGGCAAACAGCAGCTGGGTTGAATTGCACGGTGATGGACAGTTTGAAACAGGCACATAGAGGCAAAGCTATAAAAATGCCCTTTGTCAATGAGAAGCAAAGAAGAGCCAGGCTGAAGTTTTTAAAAGACCATAAGGGTTGAACCGTAGAGGAGTAAGGTCATCTTCTCTGATAAGTCAAATTTTCAGCTCTGCCCAACACCTGGTCATCTAATGGTTAGACGGAGACCTGGAGGGGCCTACAAGTCACAGTATCTCATACCCACTGGGATATTTGGTGGAGGATCGGTGATGATCTGGGTATGCTTCAGCAAGGCTGGAATCAGGCAGATTTGTCTTTGTGGAGGACCAATGAATCAAGCCAATTTCAAGGTAATCCTGGAAGAACACCTGCTTCCTTCTGCTCTGACAATGTTCCCCAACTCTGAGAATTGTTTTTTCCACAGGACGATGCTCCATGCCACACAGCCAGGTTAATCAAGGTGTGGATGGAGTAACTCCAGATCAAGACCCTGTCATGGCCAGCCCAATCTCCAGACCTGAACCCAATTGAAAACCTCTGGAATTTGATCAAGAGGAAGATGGACGGTCACAAGCCATCAAACAAAACCAAGCTACATTAATTTTTGTGCCAGGAGTGGCGTAAAGTCAACACCAGACTGGTAGACTGGTGGAGAGCATGTCAAGATGCATGAAAGCTGTGATTAAAAAGCAGGTTTATTCCACCAAATATTTATTTCTGAAATCTTCTTAAGTTAACACATTAGTATTTTGTTGTTGAGAAAATATACATTTGTTTTCTTTGCATTATTTGAGGTCTGAAAAAAACAAATAACGTTAGTGAGGCTAGCTAATGCTCTTGTTAAACATATAGCGTTGACTAAGTTAATAACAAAGTTAATACAGGAGAAAAACGCACCAGTCAAACCTTATCCACAGCAACCCAGGCTGTCAGTGGTGGGTCATTTAAACGGTGGGAATGGTTTACCCAATGTTGGGAAACGTTTATATTATTACCGGTACATTTGTTTCTGTGTTTTACTGGCTGCTCTACACTACACTGACCACCCATTGAACCAACAGTCATTTTGTTAAATTAGCACTAAACTTTGCTTTGTCAATGAATAATTTCTTTTTCTTTACCTCCCAAACAATTGCATTATTGACCCACCCTTATCGAATGTACAGATACTAGCTGTCTGTACTTATGTATGCTTTCATTTTGTTAGCAGTGTAAGGGGATGGATTCTGTACACATCCCCAAAGTTCAGCTCCGACAGGGATTTTGCAGATTTTAATCATGTAAATAATACAGAGTGCCTAAGACTTGCAGTGTGATTGCATTCCTTTGTATTTCATGTTTTGTCAGGTTATGTAAATACTCACGGGCTGCAGAAGTAGAAAATGTTGCCATAATGTTTAGCCAACCCGCTTTAGCCAACAATGTTGTGCCTGGCAGGCTGTCAGAGCAACCACATGACGGAAAACTATGAATGAAGAAAGAAGCTTGCATGTTTCCCTTTCTGTCTCCTTGCTTCAGAGTTGCATGTCCACTATATTCCAGCTAAATAGGCCTTCATATTCAGGCCTTCTGGGCATGTTTTAAGTGTTATTTTGAATAGTTGCCAACTGTTTTTGCATTCGTTTTGCCACAATTACTTGATGAACACAGATTTGTGTTAGAAACACAATATTTTTAACACAGTAAATATTACGTCTTCTACTAATTTAATAGTGGATTGTTTAACGTTTTACAACTAAATATCCTATACTCAAATTGAATTTAGTTAAAAAAAATTGCCACAAATGTTAACGTTGGTCTGTTTAGAAAGAACATTGCAGTATGGGGTATGTAGTCAAATCCAGTCTCAATAAATTTCTTCAGCAAACATCACGTATACAACTCTGGAAAACATTTAAAGACAACTGCACATTTTTCTTTCCTTTTTGAGTGAGGAACAGAAGGGTTAAATTGAAGAGACCACTGCAAATTGAACACTAATGTTCCTCTCTCAAAACAGTCCTTTTCATCTTTTTTGGAAATGTAAGAAAAAGGTGCAGTGGTCTCCTAATTTTTTCCAGAGCTGCACTTTACATTCTGGATCTTACTAAATTATTATAGCTTCACATTTCACAGACATTTCATAATATATTTGCATCATTTAACATGTATATAAAAGGAATGTGTTCGTGGATTACCGTTTTAATCTGAATTTAAAAGTTGTAAAAGTTTGAAAAGAATGCCTACTGCTGGAAGCACAATCCATCTTAATTCCTGGCTGGGGTTTAAATGGCACCAGCTGCAGTGACATGTGACCCAATGGGTTTCTTGAAAATGCTACTCTTAGTGTTTGGTGAGTGATTATCAGAAGTGTTGTCGAATCCATGTGGGTTTCTATTGCATAAGCTAGCCTTAAGCATGCTGGGGAAAATGTCTGTTAAAGAAATGTGCTGTGTTTTTACTTTCTTGATAGAAAATGCATTAGTAGTATACTAATGTATTCCATCTCTGGATTCAAGAATGTTTTTCACGCCAGGCCCAAGTTTTCCACATTCTGGTATAGCATCATTCTGAATGAGAGCGGTTGAGAAAGAGAGATTGTGGGAGAGTTCAGAAATCAGTGACCTTTGAACTCCTTGATGTATTTAAAGGATTCTAGATATTTGTCTGTGTTAGAGAAAGTAAAACTAAAATCTTTATTTTTTTTACAAAGCTACACATTAATTCACAGTGAAAATATAGTTTACTTAAATGAAGTTAGTTACTGATTACTTTGTTCACTACAATCTGAACTAGAATTTTGTTTTAACTACCACCAAGCTACTGCAATATTTATTAAATTACTGCTGGAAATGCAAGCAGTACACCTCTCCCCAAGCACTTATTTTGTCTAAAGAGAGAAATCTCACAAAGCCCATGGTCCAGATGGCGTCCCTGGTCACATCCTTAGAGTGTTTGCCAACCAGCTGGCCGGAATCTTTATAGACATCTTCATCTTGTTCTTGTCACAGTCTGTAGTTCCTCCTTGCTTAAAGGAGACAACCATCATCCCAGTGTGTGAGAAAACCAATATGTCTACAAGAACACTGACATGTTTTAATGATTATTACATGTCACATTCCCCCCATCATCATGAAATGCTTCGAAAGGCTTGTCATGGCCCATGTCAAAGGGAGTCTGTCAGTATCAGTCGACCGATTATTATTAGCCTACTACCACAACATAACCAAGATGGAAGTAGTTTACATTGGGGGTGTCTTTAGCCCACTGCTGCACTTTTTGGATGTGTTGCGGTCCATCAACACCACCAGTGTTTTCAAGAGTGCCAACAGTGACTCAACTCCCTAAGATGACTAAACAGGTTTGGCATGGCGCCCTAGCCATTTCTGCACCACAGAGAACATCCTGACCGGCTGCATCACAGCCTGACACGGAACCGCTCGACACACGACTCCAGGGCCCTCCTGCAGGGGGGGAACGTGCACAGCACGTCACTGCGTCCGTGCTCCCACCCATCCTAGACTTCCACCCAAAAGAAAACTATGGACCCCTCATACCCAACCAGACATGCCAGACTACCGGAGCATATGGTCTCGTACTAAGAAGCTCTGAGACAATTTCGAGCCACAAGCCATCACACTGCTGAACACTTGACCACCTACAGGTACACGACTCTGCTTGACAGGTTACATTGCACGAACTCACTCACCCAAACGAACAGACACAAATACTGTGTAATACTTACAGTATGTGCATTCAACCCCATTTGCAAAAAACAATTCCCAATATTTAATTGAAAATAGTACAAAGACAACACATCAAATGTTCATTTTGTTTTTAAATTTGAGGCCAGCAACATGCATGTTTATCACTGTGTTGCATCACCTTTTGTTTTAACAATAATCTTTGGGAACTGATACCAATTGCTGTAGTTTTGACAGTGAAAGGTATTCCCATTCCAGCTGCTCAATAGTTTGTGGTCTCCTTGGTCGTATTTTTCATTTCATAATGTGCCAAATGTTTCCAGTCGGTGACAGTTCTGGACTGCAGGCAGGCCATTTCAGCACCCAGATGTGCAGAAGGTGTATTGGTATTGTCTTGCTGAAATAAGCAAAGCCATCCCTGAAAAAGATATTGTCTATATGGCAGCACATGTTGCTTCAAAACCTGTATATATTGTTCAGAATTAATGGTGCCTTCACAGATGTGCAAGTCACCCATGCCATGTGCACTAATGCACCCCCATACCATCATGGATGCTGGCTTTTGAACTGTGCACTTATAAGATGCCTGATGATCTGTCTCCTCTTTAGTCTAGTCTATGATTCCTTAAAATAATGTAAAATTCATGAATGTTTCATTATATTATGTACCGTAGATGATGAGATCCCCAAACTCTGCAGTTAATGTTGATACTGTGTTTCTACTGTTATTATGATTATTCTCATTACTACAACATTACTGCTATTTTCATATATTTAACTGCTGCTTCCAGTGTGGTATTACCCTACAGGAAGCACAGAGCAAGCAACACATCTTCTTCGTCCTAGCATTTGTCTTCTCATATTTGGACAGCTGAAATGGATCTATCCATAACCCTGCAGGCTGCCTCATGTCCATGTTATCTCACTGCTCCAGACATTCTACTGGCTTTCATTTGAAGTTTGCGACAACTAAAAGACCATGGGAACTGCCCCTCCCTTTCATCAAGGCATTGCTAAAACTAAACCCAAGTTACCCGCTTGTCCTGGCAACCTAATGGTAAAACCAGCTTCCCCTTGAAGCTTGGTCAGCTTAGACCACTGTACTGTCCTAAACACATATGTTAGGGTTAGGGTTAGGGTTAGGGACGGGGCAACATATGGTTGCCCCGTCTAGCTGTCTTAAGATAAATGCACTGAGTGTAATTTGCTCTGAATAGGAGTCTCTGCTAAATGACTGAAGTGCAAATGCAAATATTATTGACAGATTTGAACCTTACTTGATTAAATAGGCAAATTAATTATTAATCAAATCACACCTTTTTGGACAACTGAAAGCAGACACTGCTGAAGTCCTTGGTCATTTGTCAGAGCAGCCAGTAGTCTACATTAGAACAACGGTAACGGGAAACAATGAAGAGCAATTTGTTCAAAATGACATGGTTATAGTAATTGTGAATTAAATCCTGTCATTGTGCAAAAGTAATGTGCGTTGATCTGACTAACCCATACTGTAAAGTGTTAAATACGTAGATAATTTGGTGCCTTTTTGACGGCAATGCCTTGAGATTGGTTGTCAAGGAAACCATCAGTCATGAGGGCTCTCAGTCACATAGCAACGTTTAGGATGACGGTAGACCACGCAGTTTTCAAATCTTATCGCATACAGGATATTTTAAGGATGTTTTTAGTTTTTAAATGACGTCGTATTTTTTAGCTACAGTACATCTTCATGATGTTAATCAATCCAATCATACCTCTTACATCCAAACTTTTAACATGTTTTATGTGGGTTCATGTTGCGAAGGCGGACAGACAGACAGGCAGGAGGACAGAGAGGCAGAAGGGCAGGCAGGCAGACAGACAGGCAGGATGGCGGATAGACAGGCAGGCAGGAGGACAAACAGACAGGCAGGAAGGAAGACACTTTCGTTTGCACTCAGCTGATGTGCCTCTTGCCTGAGGGCCCACAGATGGTGACCACCGAGCATCAGGCACAACGTCGCTGCTTACTTAGAGAAAACCAGGTGACCACCCCTGACTGGACACTGGTGCTGGGATACATCAGCCGGAGTAGGAGAAGCCTCTGTGGAGGTGGACCCGCTGTAGGAGAGTAGGGACACTAGTTCGCCGCGGCTTTAGTGGTTCTCTTAAAAGGCCAGGGCCCTCTGCTAATGCATTTTTAAAAGCTTAATTTCAGTATGGAAATGTAGGAATGTGCACACACCCCTCATGTCCACACTCCTTTATATCTTTGTTTAGAGTTAAACATGTTGGTTTGTTAAGTTAAACATAATAGAAAGAAAACAAATCATTTTCACTTTTCCCTGTCAGATATATAATGGGATGTAACTTGAAGACAACACTGTTTTATTTGGTGTATCACATTCTTATCTCTCAGTCTCTTCGAGCAGCAGCACAAATGTTCTGGGAGGCAGACTAAGGTGGACATCTCTGTACTATGGTCACTGGGAGACCTTTGAGAGACACAAAACACCCGCCTGACAATTGCCCATTTTCAGATAAAAAGTATTATGTTCAGATATTTTGGAGACAAAAAAAATCCTACTGAAGCTTTGACCAAATGTGAATTCCCACAGAAGTTAACTGCAAATATGTTATGCCATGACTTGAGCTAGACATCCGCAAGACTAGGAATTCAGCTAGTAGTTTTATGTACTGCAAGGATTATTTCTTATAATTACAGTATCTTTCCTCTGTCCCTTTAAATCTTTCGCCAGTGTTAGGAGGCAAATTGACCAATTATCCCTAAAAGCAATGAGTGGATGCTTTGCTAAGTGTCCTTAAACATGTAACATAAAATCTTACAGTTAATTGTCTTTGACATTGTTGGCCTAGTTGTATTATTCACTATTCAACATTCATATCATTGTATCATGTATTTTGGTTGCACACACTGACCACAGATATTCATGTCACCATATTCAGTATAAAACCTTCAAAGCTAAATAATAAATTGCATATTGCATGGTATCTGTGAAGCCTGAAATAGTCCAAAGGATTTTGGCACTTGTACCAATATACCTGTCATATAATAGACTGCTGGAGATTTAAATTCAATAGAGTGAGTGCTCTGCCACTTGGCTAGATTCCTGTCATTGTGCAGGCCTGGAAGCTCCATCATTTTGTTGTTCGATACAAACATGCTTATTTGGTTGAACATAATCAGCTTTACTGAGCTGAGAGGGATGGCAATGTCCACTTTGATTCTGCTTCTTAAATTCAACATCATCTCAATCCAGTGTCAGCCACCTATTAAACAGCCCCTCTGACAGATGGTGGGCGGGACTTTGTCATTGGGCCTGACTAATGTGCAATTAATCGGTGACGTATACCTGTGCAATGACATTCATTTGATATGAAGTACTGCATTGTTGTCATTGAATCAATGGGGCAGATAAAGCATGCAATTTGTTAGATTAAACAATTCAAGTTTTTTGCAGAGTAGCATTAGTTTGACAGTGACAGACTTGATCATGGAGTCTGATTATCTTTAAATTTCACATCACCTGATGTGCAGGTTTGATGTTCTTAGACTTGAATTTCACTGTAAATGTCTACAAGACGTAACACAAACCTCTCTCTTTAGACTTGTAGTCTCTCTTGTGTGTGTTAGATGGTGAATACCTGTTTGTGCTCAAGTGGACCCCTCAGTGGACCCCTGAAACCAAAATCATTGTTGCTCAAGGGTGGACCAAACAGCTCCCGAAAAACAAATCCGAATCATAACCACTCTTCATGCCATGTTTATTTGATGAATCCAGTAGAATCTGCTCCACACATGCAAGGAAATCTCCATAGTTTGTCTTTACCTGAATCACATAGTCAACGATGGTGGAGTCAAGGATGCAAAAACATTCCACCTCTGGGTTGACTGCAGTCCAGTGGTGTGGTGAGTTTAGATGGGAACATTCATCCTCTCTCCCGTTATAGATGTTGAAGAGGCTTAGGTAATCATTGGCCAACTCATGGTATCAAAGCATTTTCTGTGATTTTATCTACCCTAGTCAAACACACAAATACACATGTATGCATGTGTATATATAAATGTTATATATTCATAAACATTTTTGATGTAAGGAAAAAAATAAATCTGACACTATTTGTGATTCATGGAGTAAAGCCTTTTGTGAAAACCATGTTCCTGAAAGAGAGCAAAATGTGTGTGTGTGTGTGTCTGACAATTTGTCATCTTATTTCCACAAATTAACCCTGTAATCATCTGTTGCCATGGTAACCCAGTCTGGAACACTGGTGTTGCTACAAGGACATTGATGCCGTTGTGATGTCACAGGTTTTGTGTCAGACAAATATAAGGTCATCAAGCAGTTGTCTTGTCCAATAGTCTAAGTTCAAACCAGTTTCATGTTGCAGACATGCTTGACAACTAGAGAAATGAACTAGAAAGTAACTTTGCTTTTATTGTTCAAAGAAATACAGATTTTTTTTCCAGAATGACTACAGTGGATATCGGTGAGGACTTCAAGCAGAATGTGGCTTTAATACTGGACCAGGGGTCGGGCTCCATCAAAGCTGGCTTCTCGGGAGATGAGAAGCCTCATACAGTGATCAGATCCGTGCTTGGATTCTCCAAAAAGGACCAGACTCAATGTTATTTCTATAACAACATTCACTGCAAGAACTCGGACGATGTTATTCTCAAGAAGCCTGTCACTGGTGGAATGATAAGAGACTGGGATTCCCTGGAGAAGCTATGGAGCCATGTGCTGTATGAGGAACTGAAGGTCTGTCCTGAAGAGCATGGCATCCTGATGACTGACCCAGCCTTCTCGCCTATATCCAATCGAGAGAAGACTTCTGAGCTCCTGTTTGAAACATTTGGGGCTCCAGCGATGTTTGTCTGTTTCCAGCCTGTGCTGTCCATTTATTCATATGGACTGGTCACTGGTCTAGTGGTGGACTCTGGGGCTGAGTGCACCTCCATCACCCCGGTGTACAGCGGCTACTGCTTACCACATGCCACCTTTCACATGGACCTGGCTGGGAAAGGAGTGTCTGAATATCTGAGCAGACTACTGGCTGATGTTGGCCATGGCACTGCTCTCCAACAGCGGTCCTCTGTGTGCGACGTGAAGCGACAGTGCTGCTACGTCTCCCAGGACTTTGAGGTGGATCTGATGTCCGAGGACAGAGTGACATCCGCGTTTGATTATCGACTCCCCGATGGAACCACCGTTACCCTGGGCAAGGAGCTCTTTCGTGGTCCAGAGATCCTTTTCCATCCATCCATCACAGGGCTATTGGTGCCCGGAGTTCACATCTTGGCGAAAAGCAGCCTAGAGAAGTGTGCCTCCGAGTATCACGAGGCCTTGCTGGCCAA
The DNA here is from genome assembly GCA_016801105.1 of Esox niger. Lineage (NCBI taxonomy): Eukaryota > Metazoa > Chordata > Actinopteri > Esociformes > Esocidae > Esox > Esox niger. Next base: position 56,160 of record JACXGJ010000818.1, on the reverse strand, counting down.
TGTTGCCCTGTGTGGCGGCTCCTCGATGTTCAGTGGCTTTCCGGAGCGGCTCCAGGCAGAGATGGAAGAATTGCTCCCAAGGGACTCCAAGATTGGTTTGCTGTCTGGGCCCCACAGAGAGTTTGCCTCCTGGGTGGGGGGCTCCATCGTCACCTGCCTCAGCAGCTTCCAGCGCATGTGGGTGAAGAGGCAGGAATATGAGGAAGAAGGCTCCAGTGTCGTGCTCAATAAAATCTACTAGGGCTAAGAGCTACTAAATATTTATTGTTGTATGATATCATTTTGCAACACGTTGAAATGAATAATAAATCGAAATATGATGAAAATTGTTTCTTATTTTATGCATGACTCATTAACATGGGTCAGTTTTGATAACAAAAATGTTTTAGATTAGACAATTGTTCCCAATTTTGTCACATCAAATCCTTGTGGTATCTATGACACTGTCTCATAGCAACAACCTCCAGTAGACTTGGGAGAGATGAAGATCAAAGTAAGCCATCCTCATAGGTCAGTGTGTGTGAGAGCATGTACACTTACCTGACAAGCTCATTTAGTGAGCCGCCTGTGGGAGTTGGTAGGCTGCCAAATACAACCAACTTGCATTGTACATTGGACTTCCCAGCCACTTATCAGCAGCACATTCAAGGCCTGAACACTGAATGTGCTGGTCAGCTTGCTACTAATAAAGACCTATGTACCATCTGGAAGGCCCTAAGATGTATAATTTAATGCCTGAAGTTTATTTGATGACCTTTCCAACATCAATAATTCATCCAGTGCCATTGGATTTAATAGTTACAATAAGGGTAAAGGGCAGTATATGAATTGTTTCTGGGATGAAAAAGGAAAGGTATTGTCTTCATTGGATCTCATGTGATGTCTTGTTGAATTACTATCTATTCTTTTTTTGCAACATGGGAAGGCACTTAGTATACATTTTCTCTTATGCTTCATCTAAAATCTGCATGGCCATCAAGACCCTAGGGGGTTTGGTTAAGTTGCAAAATGTTAGAGAAGGATTTTCCTGACAACAATCCAATCCTAGCTGCAAACAATATTTTTCTTTGTGCTATTAGGTTTAGACATTGATGGCAGATTGTACCATCTCATAGTGAACCAACTCACTAGAAATTAATTTCACTACAATTATTAAAATGTGTGTTATAGTGAAGAGGAGAATGGATAACAAGGACTGTGCCCTCTGTATTGAGAGGGACAGAAAGCATTGTTTTTTTTCTCTATACAAATTTTGGGATTTTAAGTTGAACTCCTTGAGGTGAAAGTGTGCAGTGCCACGAAAAAGTATTTGCCCTCTTCCTGATTTCCTCTATTATTGCTTATTTGTCTGACTGAATGATTTTAGATCTTCATACAGAATGCAATCTAAGACAAAAATATATATTTTTTTAAGGAAGAAAATATTCAAACTGGCCCTCTGTGAGAAACTAATTTCCCCCTTAGTTCCTCAATCAATCCATTAACCAAATTAAACTGATCATTGGATTTAATTAGAGCAGACACACCTAGGCTTGATTACTGCCAGTCATATTGAAACTGAGACATTTTGTTGTTTCTTGAAAAATATATGCTCACCTTGAATTTGATGCCAGCAACACATTTCAGAAAAGTTGGGACAGAGGGAGGAGTCTATTAGCATGGCACATCTTGACGTGGCAATATCTGCCCACTCTTTCTTTCAAAAGCGCTCCAAATCTGTCAGATTGCAAAGAAATCTCCTGTGCACAGCCCTCTTCAGATCACCCTACATATGTTCAATTGGATTGAGGCATGATTTATCTTTATCTAATTATTTTACATCACAAAACCCTAGCATTAACAGGGGTGTGTAATAAATCTTTTCCACTGTACACATGATCCAGAGCTGCTGCCTTCTCTGAGCCGGAGCTCATTTTAGATGGACTGGGGCAAAGTGGAATATTGTTCTGTAGGCTGACCAATCAAAAATTGCTAATTCATTTTGGGAGTCATGGACGCCACAACCATCGGTCCAAAGAGGAGAGGGACCATACAGCTTCTTATCAGTGTACAGTTAAAAAGCCAGAATCCCTGATGGTATGGGTGTGAATTAGTGTCCATGGCATGGATGACTTGTGAAGGCACCATTAATGCTGAACAACATATACAGGTTTTGGAGCAACATATACTGCCATCCAGATGACGTCTTTTCAGGATAGACCTTGCTTATTTCAGCAAGACAAAGCCAACCCACATTCTGCATGTATTACAACAGCATGGCTCCATAGAAAAATAGTCAGGGTTATACACTGGCCTGCCTCAGTCCAAACCTGTAACCCATTAAAAACATTTGGAGCATTATGAAATGAAAAATACGACAAAGGAGACCCCAAATTGTTGAGCAGCTGAAGTCCTATATCAAGCAAGAATGGGAATATATTTCACTTTCAAAACTACAGCAATTGGTCCCTTCAGTTCCCAAATGCTTACAGATTATTGTTAAAACAAGAGGCAACACACATGCCCCTGTCCCCACCTTTATAAAATGTGTTGCTGGCATCATATTCAAAATGGGCAGTTTTTTTCAAAAACAATTACATCTCTGTTTCAACATTTGATATGTAGTCTGTACTATTTAAAATTAAATATATCATTGCATTTTGTTTTTAATTAGCATTTTACCCAGCGACACATTTTTTGGGGAAATGGGTTTGTAGAACTTCACCATCAATGTGAATAAGGCTGCAGAGTCTTAACAAGCTGATGTTCTGGAATAGTTGAGAAAAATAGTTAAGATGTATCAGTCTGGAAAAGGTTACAAAGACATTTCTAGACTCTGGGACGCCATCCAACCACAGTGAGAGACATTATCTCCAAATGGAGAAGACTTGGAACCGCAATGATTCTTCCCAGCATTGGCTGGCCTACCAATATTTTTCCAAGGGTGTTGTGACGTCTCGGAAGTCACAAAAACACCCAGCGCAACATATAAGGAACTGCAGACCTTTGTAGCCTCAGCAAAGATTCAGTGTTCATGATTTGACAATATGAGAAAGACTGGCCAAATTTAATTCATGGGGAAATTACAAACCAATGCAAACTAACAGAAACAATAGTGCTCATCTCACAGTTGCAAAAAAGCACAATGATGACTCCCAGGCCATTTGGAATAATGGACCAATGGGTCAAAAGTGGAACATTTAGGAAGAACAGCATCACGTTATGCCTTGCCTAAAGCTTGCACAGGATGTTACAATAAGAAAATAATTCCAACAGTTGGTGGTGATATTGTGATGGTGTGGGGATGCTGTGTTGCCTTAGGGCCTGGAGGATTTGTCTTCATTGATGGAACCATGGATGTCCATCTTGGAATAACTCAAAAGGAACAAGATTTTGGTCAAAGTTCTGTCTTGAACCTCATTGCAATGATAAAGGGTCCAAATGGTTTTTGCTGAGAAGAGAGAGACTTGACAGAACCTGGCAAAGAAATAGTGGCCAAAATGCAAGGCCACAAAAGGCATCATTCTTTTTTATAGGGACAGGCAAAGATAGGTAGAGTGGTGTTGTATCCTACTGTTGAACTGAATCCCATTGATTTTGTAAAGAATTTCATAATTCTTACCCATATAAAGGGTGGCTAACTAGAAGACTGTTGACAGGTAGGCTACAGGGAACGTGTGACCATGTGATGTCTATGAGGCAGATCTGAAGACCTTGTCTGCCTGCCTGCCCACACTCCATCAAAATGTGCTGTAGTTGATTGTTATTGTCTCCATACAGTAGTTCTGGAGATATGGGTATAAACATACCATGACACTTAAAAACAGTACCTAGACTACTAATTGCCAAATCAGCAAAATAATGGTATGAATATTTACAAAAAACAATGAGCATTCAAATTAATTGAATTTTCTCCGTGATTCAAAACACTTTTCTCTCATCTTACTGCATGCAGACTCACAGGACCCCGTACACATTGCCATAGCAACCTGATTCACATAGCCTTTAGCTCACTGGAGAAAGCATCCGAGCATGCAAAACAGCTTCCCTCTCTCACTACAATGAAAAAATTTATAAACGCATGTGAAGAGTTTCACAAACTGAAATATCCCTGACACATTCCATACATACAAAAGCTTACTTTTGACAAATATTTATATCCAATTTAGTGAGCATTTCTCCTGACAGGTGTGGCATACAGATAGACGTGTGTAAGGGAATACAGACAACCACTATTAATGTTTCAGTTTTGTCACAGAATGAAGTGCAACAAATGTTTGGGTTTTCAACAACCCTGAAATTGGTATGCTGACTAGGGTTTGATATTTTCCTGAAAAATATACCAATTGTGCTTCCCGAGAAAATTGGAATACATTTCTTTGCTACCCGGTCCTTGCCATTTAAAAGCATGATACCAACAAAAATTATTCTGAGATGATCCTATCATTAGACACTTGGATCTAAAGCTGTACTTGTTACATGCAATGTCATGTCAAAATGCTATCAATGTCATGGATATGTATACTAGTTTAAGTAAGACATCTGGCCAATTATTAAAATAGTTGAAGGTTATAGCCTGCCTTTGACTGGATACAGCATTGTCCTTTTCTAATTAAAGTTATGGCTGTCAATATGTAGTATGGGGGAATAAAGGTAAACCCCTTCGAAAGCAACTGAGTGGACAGGTAGAAAGATTTATGCAAAATAAACAATCTATGACCTTTGTGATAATTTAATATCTAATGATCTGACTCCATATTGTTTGTAAACATGTGCAACCATAACAAAAAGTAAGGTAGCTAATCTAGCACCATCCAAAGCTGGACCTTTGGTCTTGCAGGATTCTTCATTCAATCAATCAAATTTATTTTAAAAAGACATTTTTACATCAGCAGTTGTCACAAAGTGTTGAACACCACATTGTTATTCGTGTAGGTCCTTGGGGACCAGGTGAACATTGAACAGGGTCCAGCCCACTGCTCTTTGAGGAATAACTCTCCTCTTGTTATCACAATTTCCAGTCAGAAATAACAAATAAAACAAGCATTAAAATATTGGAGCCCTATTCACTTTTATTGAAATAGGCATATGTAAATGGTTGGCAATTTGAGCATGGGGAAGAAAGTGAAGAAATATTTATTTCCCTCATTAAAATGCAAATCAATTTATAACATTTTTTACATGCGTTTTTTCTGGATTTTTTATTATTCCGTCTCTCACTGTTAAAATAAACCTAGCATTAAGATGATAGACTGATCATTTCTTTGTCAGTGGGAAAACGTACAAAATCAGCAGGGGATCAAAAACGTTTTCCCTCACTGTATGTCCAGCATTTTAGCAGGATCAAATGGTGATCGTGAGAAGGCCTTTGGAGCAGGATCAGACAGCAAGGGAGAAAAGGTCAACCGTGGAGCTGAGGTGAAATGGTGCCTTTAAAGCTAGATAACGTGAATATAATTAGTTATGTTATGTGTAGCCCATATCTTGAATGTTATTTATTAGCAGAACCAGAAGGATGTTGAGTCAATCAGTGTAGTCATGCAAGAGTGTGGTGGAGCATTGGAGGTTAGGTTGTGAAATTCAAGTACAGTACTGGCAAAATGTTATGTAGATCATGTCAGCCACACACATTGAAATACAGAGGTCTGTAGTAGCTCTTCACTAAGATCACACATCATAGACAATATGTTAATTAAGTAATATTAAATGACATGGCTAAAGGCTGTATTGTGCGTGTCCGTTGTAGCAGAATCAATGAGATGTTATGTCCATCAGTGGACATACACCATATGGCCAAAAGTATGTGGACTTCCGACCATCACATCTATATGAGCATGTTGGCCATCCCATTCCAAAACATGGGAATTTGCAAAAACAGGTTTGTCCCCACTGGCATTTCTATCAGGGGTGCGGTTGCACCAGGGCCTGCTGTTGGTGGAGGGCTTGTGCTTGACCTCTATGAAAATGTTTTTAGTTTAAAAAAAAAAGCTGTGTTTCTATGTGATTATCACATAGAATAACCACATAGAAACATCGGCATTCCATGCATATATACCACTTCACAATCTTTCATCCCGGGGGTCCATGTAAAGACAGCTTGCACCTCGGCCCGACGTCACCACGCTACGCCAGTGTGTGTCTCTCTCATATTTGAAATCAAACCTTCCCCCCTGGTGAAAACGATCTATTGGCCTATAAAAAATCTGATAAAAATGTAGATCACATAAGTGGCAAGCTCATTCGCTTGTGGTAGGACTTCATATCTATCTGCATTAGAAAGGCATGTAATAGAAAGAGAATGAAACGTTTATCTGCACTGTCAAATGGTGTCCTTACTATGCTGATATATAGAGTAGCATTATACTGTATATCAAAGTAGTGTTTACAATTTTGCTATGAATTACATTCATTTACAGCACACTGGTTATTTACAGGCAACCTCAGACAATTTTGGTGTATAATATTTTCAACCTTGCCAGTACTGTTATGTTCCCTAATAAACCAAACAAAAATGTCACCCAGATAATAAACAAAAATGCATTTGTAAAGTTCAACTTGTAACCCATTGATTATATTGACCAATATCAACCTTATGTTTAATAGTACATTTCTTTTAAATTTGTACCAATAGTTAAATAATATGAAAAATAATGTCATTCTACCAACTTTCCCATGGTTGTCCTACACTTTGATCGACAGCCACAGATGAGAAAGCACTGTTCTATTTTGCATGTGCATCTTTGCTAATAATAGAGTACTGCCAGGCACACTGAAGGTTAAAGTTAAAACTAAGAGAACTTTAAAGTACATAAGTTCAGTTTTTTAAATAAATATAATCTAAACAGTGTTGGCAATTTTGAACAACTGGCTGTCAAATTTCAATAGTGAGTATTCTTGTCAATTGGAATAGTAGCCATTTCCAATTGGTATTGTTTTATTGAATGTCTAAATACCTGTATAAAGCTGTCATTTTATGTTACATCATTGTTTTTTTACAGTCATTGATCAAGTTGAGGTTTGTGCTACTCTGAATAATGCTGTGAAATTGTTGACTTTAAATGTTGTTTGATATTAGATAATGAAAACTGATGCGTGACAAGAGTGTAATCCAGTTAAGTACACGTTGGGCATCCAGTCACTGCCTGAAGAGGAATGGGTAGCTCAGAGAGTGTATGTGTGCCTGTTGATTCATACAGTCATAGGACACTTGAAACCCAGAAGATTATTTTTATTGTGTGGTTTTAGGGCAGATACTGTATATACTTATATCCTGTTGTGATATATATTCTTTTAGGAAAGTAAACTATTTGTTGTTCAGTGTATTCCTAGTGCCCTGCTCAAACAGTCAATCTTATATAATCTCAATAATGGGACTGAATCACTGAAGGTGTTGCTCCCTTCTCATTCCAACTGAAGTCTGATGCCAGAGTGAACCAATACAGGTGAAACACATGCTGACTGAGTCTGCGTTTGAGTTTCAGGCAAACATCCAGATAGACACGCTAGCATCGCGTAGATGTGCTTGCTTCTGTGCATGCCAGGAGAATTTAGCAACATTTTTGAAAGTCTTGAATGTGACAAATAAATCTGTGAATGTGTTAGAATATTCCTTTGCATGTGCCATTCATTAGCATATTACACTCATATGTATCTATAATTCGAAATACTTCTACCATACTGTTCTTACCCCTGTCCTACTCTTTCAAAAAATGCTGCCAGTTTACACTTTTATGTATATTTCCTGCTAGACCATATCTATAATTTCAATACCAATAGTGTTGTAATTTTGCAGTACTATTTTAAACTGCTGCTAGTGTACAGTGTTATGTATACAATTGCTTTATCTTCTTGCTATATTTCTGCTGTGTGTATATTTTCTCTTCGTCATTCTCACTACATAGTTGTAGTGTGCTATGCCACCATTCATAAGCTCATTACTCTCGCATGTATCTAAAATATTCAATAATTCCACCAAATTGCTGCAACTTTACATTGTTATGTACATTATATTACTGTCATACTTGCCTTATCTATAATGTTCAATAATACTACTCAGATTGCTGCTAGTTTACAGTACTCTTTTTTTAAACTGCTGCTTATGTGCAGTATAGTTTTGCTTTTTTGTATGTTTCTGGCTATACTTTTGCTAATCTATTCTTCTTAACTCTCACTACATAGTTGTCGAGTGACATGTCACAATAATTTTATTGTGCAGGATGACGCTGTGTTGTTCGGTGCAATTGACAAATAAAGCTTAAAAGTTCACCGGACTTCACCGGACACTGGACTAGTGGGAGCTGTCAGGATAGCTGTTAGTTCAAGGGATGCATGGAAAATAGAATATCTCTCCTCACATCCCACAACTCACATCTCCCTCCAAAATCCCATTGTACGAAAAGGCCAGCCCTGCATCCTGACATCGGACCGTCTTCACCAACAATCCCGAGACATTGTGTTGTGTGAATCCATCTGCTAACATCTTGCTTGTAGATTGTTAAGTTGTCAATTTTTGTCTTTGCTTAACTTAGCTAAGCAGCCTAATGTGGTCATCAGTTGTATTTCTACCTAAGCATATTCTAATAGTGGAATTAGCAAACAACGTGCGTACTCTGCATAGATTGCACATCTCAACAATTTAACGTTTGTAGATGAACATCACTAGCAACCTTGAATACTTTGTGCCATTTCCTGTTCAAGAAGCCTATTTTATGCATTTGGATGAATTTGGGAAACATTTATGGATATGGCCAACTATCCATCAGGAAAGCTACTTTTTACAGTCCCCCACCTGAACCTCACTCTAATCACAATTTTCAGCCTAAACGTCAAAGTACAATAACTTGAACAATATGTATTCTATTCAGTAGCCTAATGTAGCAGTTGTACTTGGTAGCTTAATGGAGAACAATATAAGATGGTAGAACTGCTGTATACCAGCAATATTCTATATAAATGTACATGGGCTACATATAGAGGATGCCAGGTAAATTACGAGAAGAGGAGATGGAAACGTGTTAGTGAATAGAGGAACTTATAATTTTTCCTGCCAGCAGAGGGTTGACCAAATGCATTTAGCCAAATATTGCAAGTAGTATTATGCCATTTTCTTACACTTTGGTGTAAACTGCGTAGATAACCTTATGTACAAAATTATATTATAGAAATCACAGCCTACATAATGTGCTAAATGTTGAAAGTCCTTTTAAAACCCCTAAAACATACCTTTTGTTCACTTCATAACGAGCCCTGTCCACCACTGGTGTAACGCAATTTTGATTGATCACCTGCACAAGAAAATGACAACGGTTGTTGACCGGATGACATGTGCCCATTGCTTTGTAAAATGTGGCAGAAATCTAGAAGCCAGAAATCTCAAAAGTTGACAATCTGGATATTGCACATCAGGATTGCAATTTTGATTACAATTCGATATATCGTGCAAATTCAATGAAAAAAGGCCAAATACAATGCAGCTAGGAAATACGCTTTTTCTTGTTATCCTTAAAGAAATCTCTAAAAGCAGCTTCATAAATGTGCAGATGGGACGTAACGTAATCTCTTGCTTTCTCAAACATCTGTTTACTTCCTCCCTAATGCATCAGGCTGTTCCATGACTATGACTTTTGTACTAAGGCATTCTCCTGAGGTCAGGCAGCCCAATTCCCACAGAGCTCTACCAGCCTTTATCTTTAACTAAAGACTACTAAGCATTTAAAGCATCCCCTCAACTATGTCCTGCCCAGGGGAAGTACAGGGAGGTACTCCCACTTGCCCATTCATTTTTAAACTGGCCTGAATGAGCTGAATTATTCAACAAATCACAGTTCTCTAGGCATAGGAGTATTTCGCCGTTGGCTTAAACCTCAGGCTATACCCTATGACACTCCATTCCTAGCACTTATGCTGACGGACGATGTTGCAGGATAGAAATGTTGGCTCCAACAGAAGAGGATGACTCTTACAATGCTGGCAATAACTCCTCTGTTCTTATCCTTGTATATATACCTGCTGCTTTGATAACTAAACTATCAGATCCTGCTCTACACTCTCTCATACTCCAACCAGGCAAGTCACTTCTACCAGGTGGCATTGAGAAGATCAGTGTCTGTACCAAAGCAACTACTGGCATCCCCCAAGGCTCGGTTTTAGGTCCTATATTCTTTCTCAATACACAAATAAATGTATCTCTGTCATATGCACTCATATCACTGCTACATGGCACTTATCATTGCCCCTTTCTGACACATGATTGGGTACCTGCATGGCAGATATTTTAGCATCTCAAGCTCAACACTCAAGCCCATTCAAAGCTGTTCAACACACTACTTGCCCCTTTTTACAAAAACATCTGAAACCCATCTGCTTCAAGAGTATCTTTTCTCGACTGCCGCTGACTTTTCAGCTAACCTATTGATTGAGAACAATTTACTAATATCTGAATGTGGCATGGAGGCAGGACACAGACACAGAGGTTTCAATAGCAATCCTAGATGAAGACATGAAACAAAGATCAACACTGGGGCAGGAGGAATTTAAACAGGGACTAAACAAGGGGTTAACGAGACACAGGTGAAAGCAATGCACTAACAAGACTGAACATAGAAACAGGAAAACTAGAGCTAAACCCCACAGATCATGGAACAGCAACGACCGGCACAGCACAGGCCATGACCGGCCGATGCAACCAGCTATATCCAGACTCAAAATGAATGTATTAACTATAAGTTGGTCTGGATAAGTGCAGCCGACCTAAAATACTTAAGTGTAGGAATGGCTATCTATGCTGTAAACCACAACAAAGACCAACAAAACACAATGAGGCAGCAGGAACTTAAATAAGGTAAAATAGGGTGCCTGATCCGGGAAACAGGTGCGGGCAATTATCAACAAAACCAGGAGTCCGTGATGAAGTGAGGGAGAGAGGGCGTTGGAATAACTGGCACAACAAGCCTGCTGTGTCAGGACGTGACGGTGGAATTCACTTTGCATGCTGACAATACAATAACAGGAGAGATCCATAGCTCATTCTTATTGTTTTTATTTTATTTGTCTCTTAACATTGCTTTATAAAATTTCTGGTGAAGTCTGTAAGGTAATTCAATATGCACTGCCTTGCCAGAATTACCAGAATTCTGTATAATCTCCAACAGCCGCAGGTTTTACCAACAGTTGTTGTGCTCTAACCTTGGACCATTTACATGGGGAACATTTTACATGCTTTGCTTCACGGCTACTTTGTCATTTCTTTATTTGGTCTGCTTGTGAAAATGTAAATTGTGACTGATGTAAGCTTACATAACTGAAACATTTGAGAAGATAAGGTGTGATTTTGCCTGGAGTTGAGCTTGTCCAAGCACACACATAATATCTTAATGCTGATCCTAATCCATGATTTACAATATTTATTCCTTTCACAGAAACTAGAGGAGAACCATTTTTATTTAGTTTTAGGGAGAAAATTGTTTCTCACCAAGACAAACAAAATAGTGAGTGCTAACTACAACTACATAGAAAGCTAGTAAAGATTTACAATTTTCACAAAACTATGTTGCAATGTTCAAATAAACAGTTGTTTACCTACTATATTGAACCAAATTCTGGCATAGCTTTTTGGCAACATATGTATACACATTCATTGTGAAAATAGCAGTTACCTTGGCAACAAGCACACCACAATAAGGGCATGTTGGGAGACAAACAAATCAAGCTGCGAGGTGGAGGCTGGAACCGTGTAATAGATTTACGTAATCAAGGACATTTACTGTATAGCCACTCATGGAGATAGCAACATTTATGGGGAAAATTCTGTTGCATGGACCCAGTAGTTGCTTCTTATTTTTCACTTTCGGTTGGATTCACTGAATAAATGAGGATGGGTACTTCATACAGTATCCAGGCTCTTTAGTTCTGGTTTCAAACATTGTCAGACACCACTCTGATACCTCATGTAAGAGAACAACCGGCAGTAATTCTATCCTCAGAATATTTGTTTATGATGATGCGTTGAAGTAAAATTGGTTGTCAGTTTGTTTCTCAAGACTGTTGAATCTGGGTCTACATTGTCCTCCCAATGCTAAATAACAACTGCTTTGCCCATTTCAGTTATGTTCAGATCAAAGAATGTTTCCTCTGTGGAAGATTATATATTACTGCTGCTGCTTTGATTGCTAAAGGCTTCAGAGGAATTTCATTTTGTCACTTTAATGGATTATTGTTATCACCAAAACACAAAGCGACAACAGACAAATCAGCTGTTTTTTCCTTCACCCCTAGACTGCAACTCATGGAATACTCAAGCAAAATGGACTTCATTAAGGCCCTGCCATTCTATGGGCCGCCCTGCTCATGCCGAGATACAGCCCCTAACAAGGGCTTCGTGACAACAGAATTGCACCACAGCAACAGCCTTAGAGATTTCTACATCGACCTACATTCTGTTTGCCTGGAGGAGCTGCACCCATCCAAAATCTGATTACTACCAACCTTGCTACCCTGGCAGAAAGAATGTTGTGAATATAATTTGGTCGGCACTAAATCCATCACTAATTAAATGAATCTGGGGCTCCATTATTATGTCTCTGCCCGGAAAGATTTCCCGATTATAGGTTTTCGCCAGCCCTTATTCAACACAAAAGTTGAAGTTACATTACCGGCTACTTGGAATAAATCTGTCATTGTACCAACAGTGAACAACGAGCTAGGGTACACAGAAAACATTAATGTATTGTAATTCAGAGTAATTATTCAGTGTATGAGTACAGTATGATATTGGTACGCCAGACCCTTTCAGACATTGTAGCGGATGAACAGAGTGGATTGGTATGAGTAAGAGAGCCCTAGGGGTCTTTCTATACACAAGGGTACCAGTAAATATTTCTTGTAGTGGTTAACTGTTTGGAGCTGTTACAAACTCATTAATAATCTGCCATTTATTTTATGTGAATACATTTATTGAAGGGGATCTGTGCCAGTTTGAAAATTAATCTTAATTCAAATTTCTGAATAATAAATACTTTTATATATTTGTGTAACTGTGCATTATTCACATCACAATTACATTAAGTGTATCACTGTTCTCCTCCTTGGTAGTAAGAATTACTTTGCAATAATAAAGTTCCCCAGCCACAAATAGAGACTGACTGGAAAAAATAAGTTGTAAAGAGGGCATTACACTTACGGGTTAGAAAAATGCATGTCACTCAGCTCTTTGGCTAAAAGATTCTGCTTGAATCCAGAAGCCTCATTGAATAAGTATTATTCCTCTCAAAAAGAGACTACATCAGCTGTTTCAGTATAGTGACAAATACACTGTTTGAAGTTGGCTTCAAATAAACTATTGTCCTGCAGAACTCAGCTCCTGATGGCTTGCCAGTACTAGACATGTTCCTCTAGTTCCCTAGCCAAGGAACCTTTCAGAGTTAAAGCATTTATGGCCACATGTCCAAACCAAACCTATGATGGCGGGACAAATCACGACAGAGAATCCGGTCCTGAAACATGTTTACTGTATTTTCTTCTATAACTCAGAATGCCTCACTGTACGGTACTTTCCCATTTTGTGAATCAATTGAATTCCATTGAAGTTCAGAGCAGCCATGCCCTGGAGCCTGTGAGCTAAGAGAGACCTGGTCCCAGAGGCCTGAGGGACAGCCTGGGCTTCACTGATCTCTGTGAGAGACAGATGCAGGGATGGTCACTCCATGTGCTCTGATATAATACGCAAGTCTCAACGTTCAAAACGGCCTTCAACATTATATGATGGCTGTTGCCAAAGTGCATCTGTATAATGTTACTGCTGCTGCTAAAATAATAACATATCTAAAAACGTAAATAAAAATCTAATTGAGTGCTGGGTTTTTTCCTTTGGTGACAAATCTGTCAGGAGTGAGATAATTTTAAGTCCTCAATTATGTCTATGTCTTAACAATATTGTAGCTAAACTTAGCAGTGATCATCATTATGTATGTTTCTGTTTCATCTGAATACTATTCATTCCAATGTAGTTTTGAAAAATCTGACATGACGATAAAGTGGTGTAGAAGTATACATTATTCATTATTTATTTGCATTATTCATAGAATCTCTAGTATAGTTGGTAATGTTGGAATATCCGATTATTCTGAATATACTGTACATTAACAGTTAAAAATACTTATTTAAACCTAGTGCAAATGGAAATGTTTCAATAAGCTTAATGCTGTTTTAAGTTTTATGCTGTTGTTTTACATAATTCACTAGCTACATTCAAGAAGTTTCCTTCACTAGCATATTTTGTCAGCCATTGGTGCACACAGTATTTACATGAACTGGATGGTCAACTGTGATTATGGTCTCAATTTGAGGAGAATTTCAGAAAATTCTAAATCAATTTGAAAACTACTGCATTGGGCTGCTTTTTTTGTTAAAATTAAGAAAGGCCAGATTAATGAGTCTCAATTCTCAAGTTCTCATGTTTAATTTCAAACAGCAATAGCATCTAACAAATAAAATAAAACAGAGAAAAATGTATTATTACACAAATAGTGAAAGGTCCTTATGTGACATTTATTGGCAAATTTTCAGTAAGACATTACCGAGACTGCAAGTTCCTAAAATGTCAGTTACCTTCCAGAAAGCATTCTGGACTATAGTACAGTATTGACCATCTAATAATTTTTTAGTTTTACAGTGAACTAATCTTAAACAAAATCACTCAAATTATTTCAAACTTAATTGTGAGAAAGTGAGGACAAGCGGAGGAGACAATGATCACAACAGTTTGCTCATGTAAGGTATCAAGCGAAAAAAGGGGGAAATATACAGTAACACTTTATTGAAGGGGTGTGTATAAGAGTGACATGACTCTGTCATGATGCTGTCATAACCGTGACATGAAAGATGAAGGAATCATTATGAATGTTGTCATTTGGTTGATTATGTCATTTTTATGCAAGGTATTGGTTGTGATGGCATTGGTTGTGATGTCTTTGTTATGACAACTTGAAATTAACTGAAAAATAAACTGTCAATGTCTTTGTCATGACCACTTGACATTAACTAAGACAACATATCCTATCAATGTCTTTGTTAAGATAATCTGACATGAACTGAGACAACATAATCTGTCAGTTTCTTTGAAATGACAACTTGGTAGTAACCAAGACAACATAACCTGTCATGAACATGGGCCTAATTATCAAACCAGAAGAAATGATTCATCCAGTATTCTGTCTGTCATAAAAGGAACTATGCTGACAATGTGTGTTTATGTCCTATGTCAACATGAACATTTGACTCTATACTCTGTTAGTTAATGCATTTGTAAACCATTAATTAAGAATGGGTTGCTGGTGGTGCTGTCACGTGGCTGGTGCTGGCAGGACACATGCGCAGAGACGTTGTGGTGATCCATGTTTTAATCATGAAAGTAACAAAAACAAACTTACAGCTCCTGTGACTTCATGTCATCTACAAACCATACAAACCAAAATAATCCAAACAGAGTGTGGGGAAACATTCACATATATGCGTTCCCCAATTGGAGGCAGGTGTGGATTGTTGCCCCCAATTGGGGAGATCAAACTAAAATAGAGATGCCTAAAGGCACCTTCTTTTGTCCTGTCCTGACTATGGTCCTAGCCCAGTGCAGAGATGGCTAGGGGCATAGCCAGGACATGACAGGTGCATTCCTTTGAAAAAACGATTATGTTACTGTACTGTGTTGAATATTTTATTTTGAAAATGACTCTCTTGACAATATCCCTTGGATTAATATAATTGAATTTTGTAACTGTATTGTTTTGGTTTGCAATTGCTGCAAGGGTGAGTGATTATATATCGATACACAGGGTTTTTCCTGCATTCAAATCTCAAAGGCGACAGCATCCTGAACCACCTCTGTGTGTTGGCTTTGTAAAACATGATGTTGCGTTCATACATAAAATACCAGTGAAACACAGCAGCTAAAATGACCATAGGAGGAAACTTTTTCCATATTGAGTAAATGCCAATTTGGGTGTTTCCTACAATTGGGCTATTTTTTTTTGTTGGAGTCAGCTGCAAAATACAGTTTACAGTCAATGAAATCTGGCAACAGCACATACAGGACCACACAGATCCAAACATCATAGAGATGAGTAAAGTCGGAAAAACAATTGATCCTAGTTTTTTTTATACCCAAAATATTTTTTTTACTTTTCAGTTGACTAGTAGCCTAGAATTACAGATTTGTTTTTAAAGAGAGATCATGTGACAAACGAAGATGACTGGTGAAAAGACCATCAGATTAGGGTATATACTTTTAGCCTAAAACATTAGGCTATACAGTGGATATAAAAAGTCTACATATTCCTTTTAAAATGCCAGGATTTTGTGTTGTAAAAGAATGAGACAAAGATAAAGCATGTCAGAACTTTTACCACTTTTAATGTGACCTATAATTTGAACAATTCAATTGAAAAACAAACTGAAATCTTCAAGGGGGAAAAATTTAAAATACAAATGAAAACATACAAAAACCTTACAATAACCTGGTTGCACAAGTGTGCACACCCTCTTTTGTGACTGTTCAGAATTAACCAATCACATTTAAACACATGTTTAATAGAAGTCATTAAATACCTGCCATCATTTAAAGTGACTTTGATTAATCACAAATAAAGTTCAGCTGTTCTAGTAGGATTTAGTTTAATCTCAGAGTAAAATTCATGGTGACAAAAATCTCCTGTATTCTTCATTCGAATGAACTATGGGGTAAGGTGGCATCATGGAAGCCTTTCCTTACAGAGAAAAACATCCAAGCCTGGCAGAAGTTTGGAGTGGGAAAATGTGTTATGCTCTGATGAAACCAAGATGGAACATTTTGGCCATAATTCCATTAGGTATGTTTGGCACAAAAACAACACTGCACATCACCCAAAGAACACCAGACCCACAGTAAAACATGGTGGTGGCAGAATCATGCTTCGGGGCTTTATTTATTCAGCTGTTAGGGTGGAGGGAATTATGAACAGTTCCAAATAACAGGCAATTTTTGCACAAAACTTTTAGGTGTCCGTTAGAAAGCTGGAGATTAATAGGAAGTTCACCTTTCAGCACGACAACATCCCAAAGCACACATCCAAATCCACAAAAGCTGTAATAAAGCAAAAGGTGCTTCAACAAAGTATTAGTTAAGTATTTGTTTATTTTAGTTTTGAATTGTTTACGTTATAGGTCACATTAAAGGTGGAAAAAGATCTGACATGCTTTACCTTTGTCAAATTTTTTGACATCACAAGCACCTGCCATTTTAACAGGGGTGTGTACTGTATATGCAATATATAAAGTAAAATATATATATATATATAATTAACATATTTCTAGTCAGAATATACAGTGGGGGGAACAAGTATTTGATATACTGCTGATTTTGCAGGTTTTCCTACTTACAAAGCATGTAGAGGTCTGTAATGTTTACCATTGGTACACTTCAACTGTGAGAGGCGGAATATAAAACAAAAATCCAAAAAATCACATTGTATGATCTTTGAATAATTAATTAGCATTTTATTGCATGACATAAGTATTTGATCACCTACCAACCAGTAAGAACTCCGGCTCTCACAGACCTGTTCGTTTTTCTTTAAGAAGCCCAGTGTTTTCCACTCATTACCTGTATTAACTGCAACTGTTTGAACTCGTTACCTGTATACAAGACACCTGTCCACACACTCAATCAAACAGACTCCAACCTCTCCAAAATGGCCAAGACCAGAGACCTGCACAAGGCTAGGATGGGCTACATGACAATAGGCAAGAACTGTTGGCGCAATTATTATAAAATGGAAGTTCAAGATGATGGTCAATCTCCCTCGGTCTGGGGCTCCATGCAAGATCTCACCTCGTGGGGCATCAATGATCATGAGGAAGGTGAGGGATCAGCCCAGAACTACACGGCAGGACCTGGTCAATGACCTGAAGAGAGCTGGGACCACAGTCTCAAAGAAAACCATTAGTAACGCACTACGCCATCATGGATTAAAATCCTGCAAAAATAGAGCTTTGTGGTCTAAACTCCACTCGCCGTGTTTGGAGGAAGAAGAAGGATGAGTACAACCCCAAGAACACCATCCCACCCATGAAGCATGGAGGTGGAAACATCATTCTTTGGGGATGCTTTTCTGCAAAGGGGACAGGACGACTGCGCCGTATTGAGGGGAGGATGGATGGGGCCATGTATCACGAGATCTTGGCTAACAACCTCCTTCCCTCAGTAAGAGCATTGAAGATGGGTCGTGGCTGGGCCTTCCAGCATGACAACAACCCGAAACACACAGCCATGGCAACTAAGGAGACCTCTCAAGGTCCTGGAGTGGCCTAGCCGGTCTCCAGATCTGAACCCAATAGAAAATCTTTGGAGGGAGCTGAAAGTCCGTATTGCCCTGCGACAGCCCTGAAACCTGAAGGATAGGGAGAAGGTCTATATGGAGGAGTGGGCCAAAATCCCTGCTGCAGTGTGTGCAAAACTGGTCAAGAACTACAGGAAACGTATGATTTCTGTAATTGCAAACAAAGGTTTTTGTACCAAATATTAAGTTCTGCTTTTCTGATGTATCAAATAATTATGTCATGCAATAAAATTCAAATTAATTATTTAAAATCATACAATGTGATTTTCTGGATTTGTATTTTAGATTCCGTCTCTCACAGTTGAAGTGTACCTATGATAAAACTTCTTGCAAAATCAGCAGTGTATCAAATACTTGTTCGGCCCACTGTAAATACATAAACTTGAAGACGCTGAATCAGCGACAGCAGCTGAGCCTAGCACAGCTGAAGGAAGTCGAGGGAGATTAACGATGTGGCGCCAAGGTAAAAAGATGGTGAAGTTTTTTATGCAAGTCTATATTAAGGCTATATTAAGCATAGTAAAAATAGAAAACAATAATATTGCAATTAATTATAAAGCTGATGAGTGATTTCATGTTTATTTTTAAATAACATGTTAATAGTTCAAGGTTATGTTAAAAATAAATATATTTATTGCATATTTTGGTTGCTATTAGGGAGGACTGTGTAGTGTGCTGCTCATGTGGACATGGACAACAGGTTAGATTTAACACTAAAATAGTTTGCTTTTTTAAGTGTGTAGCCATATTATATAAAGTATTTCACGGTAGAGTGCAGCACCACCTTTGCCTAATTTTGAGCAAAGAAAACCCATGTATGTATGTAAGTACGCACACACACACATACACTCACCTAAAGAATTATTAGGAACACCATACTAATACTGTGTTTGACCCACTTTCACCTTGAGAACTGCCTTAATTCTACGTGGCATTGATTCAACAATGTGCTGAAAGCATTCTTTAGAAATGTTGGCCCATATTGATAGGATAGCATCTTGCAGTTGATGGAGATTTGTGGGATGGAAATCCAGGGGACGAAGCTCTCGTTCCACCACATCCCAAAGATGCTCTATTGAGTTGAGATCTGGTGACTGTGGGGGCCATTTTAGTACAGTGAACTGATTATCAAGAAACCAATCTGAAATGATTTGATCTTTGTGACATGGTGCATTATCCTGCTGGAAGTAGCCATCAGAGGATAGGTACATGGTGGCCATAAAGGGATGGACATAAAAATGCTCAGGTAGGCCGTGGCATTTAAACGATGCCCAATTGGCACTAAGGGGCCTAAAGTGTGCCAAGAAAACATCCCCCACACCATTACACCTCCACCACCAGCCTGCACAGTGGTAACAAGGAATGATGGATCCATGTTCTCATTCTGTTTACGCCAAATTCTGACTCTACCATCTGAATGTCTCAACAGAAACCGAGACTCATCAGACCAGGCAACATTTTTCCAGTCTTCAACTGTCCAATTTTGGTGAGCTCTTGCAAATTGTAGCCTCTTTTTCCTATTTGTAGTGGAGATGAGTGGTACCCGGTGGGGTCTTCTGCTGTTGTAGCCCATCCGCCTCAAGGTTGTGCATGTTGTGGCTTCACAAATGCTTTGCTGCATACCTCGGTTGTAACGAGTGGTTATTTCAGTCAAAGTTGCTCTTCTATCAGCTTGAATCAGTTGGCCCATTCTACTCTGACCTCTAGCATCGACAAGGCATTTTCACCCACAGGACTGCCGCATACTGGATGTTTTTCACTTTTTACACCATTCTTTGTAAACCCTAGAAATGGTTTTGCGTGAAAATCCCAGTAACTGAGCCGATTGTGAAATACTCAGACCGGCCCGTCTGGCACCAACAACCACGCCACGCTCAAAATTGCTTAAATCACCTTTCTTTGCCATTCTGACATTCAGTTTGGAATTCAGGAGATTGTCTTGACCAGGACCACACCCCTAAATGCATTGAAGCAACTGACATGTGATTGGTTGATTAGATAATTGCATTAATGAGAAATCGAACAGATGTTCCTAACAATCCTTTTGGTGAGTGTATATACATGCACAATTTTTACAATTGTAATCTCATTGTAATGACAGTGACTCTACAAGCTACGTCCCTACAGCTACCATGAGCACTACCTGCATACGGTGATTCTGGTCCATTTGCGTTCGGCTTATGGCCTTGCGCACCAGTGACTGAATGAGTGAACAAGACAGGCTAAGATGTAGTCAGTTAATGCATCTGTAAACGATTAATAAAGTAAGGGTTATCATTATTAACTGTCTTTTGTCATCATTCATTCAAGGTATCTACTGTATTTGTTGATGGTTGTTCAAGTACTCTTATTGGAAATATTACCAAAGAAATATTGTTGAAATTTCCTACATTTTCTTTTGGGAAACATTTGTTGTGCAACAGCTAATTCTTTCAATAAAGGACATTTCTTTTTAAAGGTATTTAAAAGCATCTGGAAGACTTATTTACATCTTTATGACAGCATTTGACAAACTTAATGACGTCCATTTAATGCGAATACATAAAGCTAAATAGTTTCTTCACGTTTGATAATCAGGCCGGCTGAGATATGTTTATGACAGGTTATGTTTCTGACTAACTGCACCACAGCATGATTTGGTGGTTTCTCCGTATCCGACCAGAAGGCCCTGCAACGGGTGGTGGAAACCGCCCAACACATCACTTGTACCCACCTCCCAGCCATCATAGACCTCCAGCGTGAGCGGTGTCTGCACGGGGTGTGCGGCATCATCAGGGACCTTTCACATCCATGCCACAAACTGTTTGCCCTGCTTCCATCAGGCAGGTAGTACAGGTCTTAACTTTCCCGCGCCAGCAGGCTCAGGAACACTTTTTTCCCATCTGCTGTAACCCTTCTGAACTCTGTGTCCCATCAAGTTTTCAGTTGTTAGAGGTAGTGATAGCCATTCGAGGCTAGATTACAGTTCTTTTAGCAGCAGGATATTATATTAGCTGCGCTAGCTCAGATTTTCATTTTCAAAATAAAAGCCATAATTGAGCTATGAAAGGCAATCTCGTCAAGTCTCTTTCTAACAAAGCCTTGTTTTGCTATCACTAGTTACAGGTACGTGTCTACCTCGGGAACCTCATTGCTGCTGTCATTGCATTTCAGTAGCACATGCTATCCTACACCTTCAGTTTCATTGTACTGTACTTGTTCAATTACAGTAAATTTGAATCTAATCTAATGTGTTCGTGGTTTATGTCAAGTTTTCATAACAAAGACACTGACAGGTTATGTTGACTCAGTTAATATCCAGTTGTCTTAACAAAGACGTCACAAACTATGTCAACTTTGTTGGAAAAATTACATAATTGACCGAATGACACCTAATGACTACATTCATAAACATTCATAATGATTCCTTCATGTGTCACGTCATGGTTATGACAGTATCATAACAATGCCATGTCACTCTTATGCACACCCCTTCAAATAATTTAGGATAGCAGTGAATTGAGGCAAGCTTGTCTCCATTTTCTGTGTGATTGACAGAAAATTTCAGTATAGTGTGAGATAAGAGTGCATTTGGAGAGAGGTGTCACTGGGACTGGGACATTTATCTCTGAATGGAGGCAGTGAAAGAGAGGCTCATTACAGCAACACTGTAACAACATGGCACCCAAGGGATCTTTCCGATGATACTTTCCGGTTTTAAATTGGTGGTCACATAGCACCTCATCATGTCTTCATGATAAAACTGTAGGTTATTAATTACAATAGACAAGGATGTGATCTCATCATATTAGCCTTGTTTGTAAGGAACACCATTATATGGTTAAGTACCTGAAATTGGTAAATTGTCCTAATTGGAATGCATTTACTATTGGATAGATTAACATTGGTGAAAACATAATGGAAAAAAAAGAAATGTTATATTTGTCTTTTACCAGACTGTCTGATGCAGGACAACTTACAAGTTGCAATTAGAGAAACCAACTTAATTATCGCCTTGACGGCTCATTGTGTCCCACCTGTTAGAGGGTACAACCTATCTATCCTTGGCAGTATGTTGATATGACATTAAGGGAAATGGCCCAGGCATTTGTTATAAATAGAATATATTATAAAATACCTTCTAAAATACATTACATCTGCAGTACATCCCAGAATACATAAACCCAAACCGTGATGATGAAATGTGTTATTTGGAGTGATTGTTGAAGTAAAAAGTATTTTTCTGATCAAAGCTTTTTCTTATCAGGGAATCTCCTGTGAGCTATGGCCTGGTAGATGCAGGCCTTGTATGATAAAGCCTGCCCATTACAGCAGGCCATTCACTGTTGTTAGCTTCTTACCAGTACTAAAACAAAGATAACTCACTGCCTCTACTTTAAAGACAACATCCTACTAACTAATAAGCACATCAAAACAATTCTGACAGAGAAGGTTGGACCCTATAATTTGGTCCCTTTTCTCTTTCTTCTCATAACTCTAAAGCCTCCCAATGTAACAGGTTAACTTTGTTGTTTTAATTACTAAGTGAATGGTGCATTTAATATTTCACACAAAAACAAGACTCTCTAATGATTGACATCTAATTTCTTCCAGGTTCACACATGACAAAAAACGAGTATTTGATTAAATTTAATTAAGTAATATGCACAAACATGAAGATGTTGAGTCATGCCCAAAAACAGCCCATATACTGTAACACATTCCTCATTCCTTATTGTCTAATTACAACATGACAGATATTTTCTGAGGGCTGCGGGTGTCAGTTGAAAAAATATATAAATCAAGCTCCTCAACGTGCATGCCATGGTTATACTACTGATTAAATCAGTGGCAAAATGAACTACAGTTTCCACCCACTGATCTGGTATTAATACAATTACTACAAGAAGTCATCTTGCAATATATGGCTTTTCTTGCTGTTTTATTGACCACACAGACTCTGAGATCAGCGATTATCAAGATCTGTGTCCGATGTTCTGTAGCATACATCGTGCAGCTATACTAAATAAAGATCAAAGAACCCCTTTGTACTGTTCTGAGTAGCTATTCCAATCTTGCTGAATAATGGTGAATTTCACGGACAATTGTGTGCTCTGCTGTCCTCCCACTCTGTCATTCCTATGTTGAATTTGTGTATAATGTTAATTGTTACAGATCGGGTTGGGAATCTGCAGGTCTTCATTATCTGTTGCGATATCAAAGTGCTAAGGGGCATAGAGCCTTGGCCATATCTTCTGTAACTGTGTAGCCAAATTATACAATTTCTTAATCAAACAGCCTATCAGCCTGTCAACGTGTTTTTTTGTTTAAAGATCTTCAATGCGTTTACTAATGCCCACACAATTGGAGTGAACACTTCAATAATAGAGAAAGACAATGTATACAGTGTGGGGAAAAAAGTATTTAATCCCTGTTACGGGTCCAAGGAGGGAGACGGAGGCAAGCACAGGGGTGCAGGGAGTAACTTTTAATGGATCAAAACAAGGAAAAACAAAACCGAATGCCGCGCATCACCAAACAGAAACAAAACCAGGAGCCGGGAACAAGAACCATGAATACAGGCACAAATGAACCTCTGACCCACATCCAACAGCAATTGTCAAAACAATAATCGACAAGGCAGGGATAAAATTGCTGAACTAAATACACAGACTAACTAGGAGAACAGAAACAGGTGGGGGCGAAACACAGGTGAAAGGAATGGACCAATTAACTGAAACGAGAACAGGAAACACCAAATAAGGACACGACCATACATGGACTCAGAAAAATTGGAAAGGAATGGTCCCAGCAGGCTGAAACCGTTACAATCCCCTACTGATTTTGTACCTTTGCCCACTGACAAAGAAATGATCAGTCAATAATTTTAATGGTAGGTTTATTTTAACAGTGAGAGACAGAATAACAACAAATAAATCCAGAAAAATACATGTTAAAAATGTTATAAATTGATTTGCATGAGGGAAATAAGTATTTGACTCCTCTGCAAAACGTGACTTACTTGGTGGCAAAGCCCTTGTTGGCTTTCACAGAGGTCAAACGTTTCTTGTTGCCCACCAGGTTTGCACACAAGGTTTCTAGGCTGACGTTTGGCTACTCGAACCTTCAGCTCCCTCCACAGATTTTCTATGGGACTAAGGTCTGGCTAGGCCACTCCAGGACCTCAAAGTGCTTATTCTTAAGCGACTCCTTTATTGCCTTGGCCGTGTATTCTGGCTCATTGTCATGCTGGAATACCCATCCATGACCCATTTTCAATGCCCTGGCTGAGGGAAGGAGGTTCTCACCCAAGATTTGTTGGTACATGTGGTTCTTGGGGTCATAGGAAGCATTCCTCCTGCTCCAAACACCGTGAGTTCAGTTGATGCCAAAGATTTTGGTCTCATCTGACAACAGCACTTTTACCCAGTTCTCCTCTGAATCATTCAGATGTTCATTGGCAAACTTCAGATGTGTACATGTGCTTTCTTGAGCAGGGGACCTTTGCGGGCACTGCAGGATATGTTTTCCCTCAATGTATAAACTATGTATATCATCAAAAAATAAACAGTAATTTAATACAAATACAGTGATAAAGACTTTTTGGGGATTTTAGTAATCTTTCAGATGTGTAAAACTTTGGCAGCAAAGCAGCAAACCTCAATCCAATCAGTTAGGCTCCTGTATTCTGGTAGTGTATGATTAAGCCACCTGATAATTAGACCATAGTAGTAGCAGTTATTTTTCTTAATTCCAATACATCACTGAGTGTTCAGTTAGTTTGACACACAGTAAAAAATTTGATCAAAATTCTTGTTACATAGAATATACTGTTTCTGTCTCACACAGTTGGGATACATACAAAATATTTAGCAAAGAACGTCTTCCCAGAACCTCTCATAAAATGCTTTATACTGACAATTTTGGGGGAGTTTCAGCCACAGCAGACAAATAAACTGGAAGTGTATCTCCAACACCAACAGAGCTGTGCACAGGTGACAACTGATTCCAGGAGGTTAAAAACACAGGGAGAATTCCAGATTGTGTTTACTGGATTCAGTGTGGCATAGGGAGAAATGGTAATTTCCCAGGAGTTTCTCCAGGAAAGTTGGTAACCTCTCATTGGGGCTGTAGCCCAGTGAATTCAGTGAGACCCATAGAGTGCCGCTGGAGTACAGGAGCAAATGGCAATTCAACAACCATGTGACTAACTAACAATATCTAATTGATTTTGTGTATTTCAATGTTCAGTATTTTAAATGTTCGCCTTCCTGGAATATTGATGGATTTGTGGGCTAAAGGAATTTGAATAGGTATTGTAGGATCCAACCAAATTATTTGGATTGACATAATACTGTATATCAGGTTAATGTAAAACACACCCTACTCCACTCAACACCAAAGTCATCACCAAGATGTCAAGAGCAACTTACTAGGGACTACATAAAAAATTGTTACTGGTTTACTGGTTAATACTATTGTACTTCTATTGAAGTAAACTCACATAGTTTTAAGAAAGTGAACGCAGGGTGGACAGTTTTGAATGTCTTATGTAATGGTCACCTAAGCTGCTTGGATGCTCCAGAGATGGTTAAGCGGTAGTAGGCAGCAATTCCAATTCCATTTCCGCATAACATCAGTAAGTGCTCTCATCCCTCTCTGCAAGCCCACAAACTGACAGCGGACTGAGGCACTTGATGAGCTCAAGCCGCAGTAAGGCCAGATATCACGATTAAAAATGTATGTCGATGCAGAGGGAGAAGAAATGTCAGCGTGATGTTGCTCTAACACTGTAAAATAAGTTGCTGTAATTTTGCTGTCTCCCTATGTTTCTTGTGACATCATTTTTGGTGAGGGTAGTGTTAGATAGATCCAGTCTCCAGGGACCATGATTTATATTGCGCCCATGTACTCATCCTCACATGGTCAACCAGCGATGTCAGTAGAACAAATTAACATGCACCACAATAAAAGTATTGGCATGAAATTATATTTCCATAATCTAATTGGAAAGTCTTATAGCAATCGTTAAGATAATGGTTTTATTCCTGTATCTTTTATTTGAAGGATAAGGAAGGCTCTGCAAGCTCTTATTGATGTTTTTTCTGTTTTTCTCTCTCTGTCTTCTCTATAATGCAGGCACTCCAGTTCTTCTGATTACAGAAAAACATCTAAAACCTTGAGCAGTGTAAACTCCAGCTTTACATTTCAAGCGATATTTCAACAGGGGCTGGACTAAAAAGAAATTAGCCAGTGCCTCGAAGAAAGATAACCTACAGATCTGAAACAATTGAGTCTAATGGCTGAATACATTTGAATTCCATTCCTTTATTTTCCCCTGAGGTCACTCATATTCAGTTTGATGAGATGGAGGTTCAATCTAAGGTTACATTCAGATCTTTGGAACAAACCCTAACCTCCAGTGCAGCAGAAGAGTATTTGCTACTCAATGTATTCTATTAACATATACTGTTGTTGCCAGTGATGCAATTTGAAGATAAAATTGATGTTGTTGCACATTGTGCAATTTGCCCACTGTTACAGCTGACTGAGGAGGTCAAATTAAAGTGTCATGAAAAGTGACAGTTTGTTATAATAATGAATAAATAACCTCTGCAATTTTCCAAATGTGCTCCTTGGATAATTAATTTACCTCCTCATTACAGTTCCTGTTGAATTAGATTAACTTGATTCCATTTAAGGTAATACATTTCAACATTTTATGAGACTTAATTTTTCTTCCTTGATTTGAAATTAAACAACATATAATAGGTTAAAATGCAGACTATAAATGCAGTTATCTTTAATTTGATAGTAATCCATGAAATGTTTTTATTTGCAATTTATTGTATAATTTGTATATATACCAAAGGCAATCTGAAATTTTATTTTGTTTGATATTTTATTTTAAAGCCCTAGTAATCTCTGGTAAAAGGTAAATACTGCTGAACACCAAAATATTTGTAAAAAACTACAAACTAGATAGAATACCAACATTTTGGCATCAACCAGCCTTATTCATGTATACTCGAAAGTTGTTTTGTCCTTTTTTATTAAAAGACTGAAGCAAGTTCTCTTGCTGTATTTCCAAGTATTTTGTTCCATCCATTGTTCCTTTAATTTTAACCAGCCTGTTGACAAGAAGCTTCCCCACCGCATACTTCACTGTAGGGTTTAGGTATTTTGAGGAGAGGGCAGTTTAAGGTTTGTACTATACATAGCCCTTTGAGTTTCACACATTGCAGCTGGGTCATTTCATGCTTTCCAATGGTATCTTTTGAGTAACAGCTTTTTTCCACCCTCCAACACTGCAGTGCTCTTGATATAATTCATAGTTGCACCATAAATTCAATCCCAACTTCTGAACTCTGTAGCTCCTTCAAAGTGATTGTTGCCTGACTTCTCCTATAAGTCTCCTGCTCGTTTGATCACTGAGTTGTGAGGAATGGCCTTACCTTGGCAGTGCATTGTTGGTGTGATGCTGCCCCCACTTTTGGATTATTGATCCAACTGTGCTCACCGGCATATCCAAAAATATCATTATTACAATATAAAATATTTCCAATTTGTACCCATGTCATACTCTGTGAATTTGTGTCTATCTCTGACCACTGTAGAATGCACGTTCCTTCAGAATGCACATTCCTTCAGATTCAGTCTGACCATTTTTTTTACATAAAACCAGTGTCACCTTACAATTATTCCTTACAATTATTAGGGTTTCAACAGTTCACTGGTGAAACTCCATTGTGTTTGTTATGGTTCATAATTATTATTCTTCAGGGAAAACTGTGTCCTTTTTGTGAATTCATTAACTCCGCTTCAATGGTTTCGCAGCTATTTTGTATTTGTGAAAACCACATTAACAGCAACTCCTATGACAGCTTATGACTGATCTTCATGTACAGTACTGTACAAAAGTTTGGGGTCACTTCCATGTTTTGAAAAGAAAAGCACAGTTGTTGGGCATAGAAATAATATTAAATTGATCAGAAATACAGAGTAGACATTGTAAACGTTGTAAATGACCTGTAGCTGGAAACGGCAGATTTTTTAAAGAATATCTACATAGTTGTACAGAGAGAAACCATCACTCCTATGTTCCAATGGCACATTGTTTTTGCTAATCCAAGTTTATTATATTAAAAGGCTAACCGATCAGTTGTGCGGATTAAACTGGCCTTTTTTAGACTAGTTCATTATTTTCAACATCAGCATTTGTGGGTTTGATTACAGGTTCAAAATGGACAGAAACAAATAACTTTCTTCTGAAACTCATCAGTTTAACTGAAAGCTATTGCCAATAAACTGAAGATCTCGCTCAACGATGTGTAGCACTCCCTTCATAGAACAGCACAAACTGTCTCTAACCAGAATTGACAGAGGTGGTGGAGGCCCTGGTGCACAACTGGGCAAGAGGACAAAAACTTTACAGGGTCTAGTTTGAGAAACAGAAGCCTCACAGGTCTGCAACTGGCAGCTTCATTAAATAGCACCCACAAAATAGTACCTTGAATGTTGCCACCCGTTGCCTTGACGACAGCGTTGCAATCATCACGTATTTTCATATTTAGCATCTATGGACAATCACCAAAAGTTTTATAAACCAGGGCAGTAAGTAAAAATTCAAGGCTGCTAATCACCAACGAACTTGTATATGGGCATGGTTGTCACAAAGCTGGGTTGTGGACAGATAGGCAGAGGCAAAACGGTGGTTGTATTCCATTTTAATAAAGAAACAAACAAACTCAAACCAGCTGTAGCGCCTGGGCATAGCCTTCGGCTGCTAACCCAAATAAACCACACTAGTGTGGGCAAACACTCAACTTAAATAGGTTCCCCAATTGGAGGCAATAACCAACACCTGCCTCCAATTGGGGAGACCCAAGTGCATAGAGGTGCCTAGAGGCACCTCTATTGGCCACGTCCTGACTATGGCCCCAGCCAGTGCGAAGATGGCTAGGGGCATAGTCAGGACGTGACAATGGTTTTGCATGTATGCACACAACTCCTACAGGCATAATGGTATCATAATTCTACTTGCAACATCTTTTGACAATCAAGTGACAATAAAAATGGACTAGATGGGTGTCCAGATAGCCCAACAGGTTTTGGCAATAGGTGTTTAATGGGAGACATGTTGTACCTTTAACAGATGTAATTGATAAACCTATGAGATGGCATATATGGCAAGGAAAAGGAGTATGAACAAGGAACTTGTTAGGCTTTCATAACTCTTACTATATTTCTTTGCATTCTTCCAGATCTGTTGTTCGGGTGGAAAATCCAAAAATGGTGTCTCAATTACTTCTTGACTGGCCACTGTCTTCGTTTCATTATTTTAACAGGTCGGCTGAATAAAGCAACAGTTCTTAGCCTACAGTGTTGTTGTAAAGCTCATTAGTAATGTATCTTTTTATATGGTGCATATAAACTGACAGCAGAGATGCAGCTGAACAGGGACAGCAATGAGTCAGGCCTGATATGCCGCAGGTGTGGGCCAAGACCTCATGTCCTTTTAAGTTTAAAAGGGTAAGAGACAGGGAAAATTCAGAAAATGCATTCCTTAGATCTACAAAGATATATATTGGAGAAGTTGAAGTGACCCTACTCCCCCAGCACAATAATATAGCAGCGTATGACCTGGGGGATGAGACGGGGGGGTCCAGTGACACTGTGACCCTATCCGGGGGAGGCCTCAGACAGGGCCCAACAGGCAGGAAATCAATCCACCTACATTGCCAAGCATCAACCAAAGAGACACCCACTAACCTCAACCATCCTGAATGAGGGCCGAGTATTGCCAGCAGAGCACAGCCCAATTGCACAAGTGCACAACAGAGAGACAACAACAAGCCAGTGGCTTCGCCCCTGAATGGCACTGGGGGGAGGGCATCCCCATGGCGATAAAAGCCAACCTGGCAAGACAGCTAGGGTGGACAATGTCAGGCCTTTCTGGTCACCTTCACTTCCCTGGGCCAGACCACTTATTCATAGACCAGGCTGAAGAGAGGAGTTTTTAGTGCATTTCTAACTTAAATTGGCAAATCATACCACAGTATGGGCCTTTTATGAGAGAAGGCCCTGCCTCCGGCTGTTTATTAAGACGTTATAGGTACAATTATAAGGTCTGCATCTTACGATCTAAGGTTACATGTATGTATGTATGTCTGGATAATTTCAGTGAGATAAGTAGGAGCAAGTCCATGTATTGATTTATAGGTTAACAATAAAACCTTAAAAGCAGCCCTAACCCTAACAGGCAGCCAGTGTAAAGAGGCTAGTGCTGGAATGATGTGTTCAATTTTTTTGCTCTAGTTAGGATTCTAGCAGCCATGTGCAGCACTAATTGAAGTTTATTTATTGATTTATCAGGGTAACTGGAAAAAAGAGCATTGCAGTAATCTAATCTTGATGTAACAAAAGCATGGCTTAGTTTGTCTGCATCAGTTTTCTGCTTCAGATTTTTGCAATGTTTCGAAGATGGAAGTAAGCAACTCTTGAGATATATTTTGTATGTTCATCAAAGGAGAGGTCAGGGCCAAGGGTAACGCCATGATTTCCTACAGTTTTTGGGATATGACCATGCCGTTGTCAAGGTTCACAGTGAGATCTGCCAACGAAGCTTTGGTTTCTTGGGTCCTAAAACAAGCATTTCACACATACGAACGAATATCTTTCAGAGAAATAAGATTTAAACCAGACTAGAACATGTCCACGTAGGCCAATATGGGTTTCCAGTCTCTCTAAGAGAAGGGAGGGATCTGTAGTGTCAAAAATACACACAATTTCTCACATGTCTCTAGCATACATGTATATCCATTCTGTATTCTGATTTGTGCATCCAAACTCAGACATGAGTAACCCACCATGATCTTTTTTTATGTTTAACGTTTAATCATTGGTAATTAAACTGAAAGAATGTCTGGAAATAGAATATTCAAAAAGAAGTTATACCCAATTCTCATTGAGTCTCTAGGAGTAGCCAGAGAACGAATTCGGTAACACATTTTTGAGGTATGATATTCAATATATATTTATATCCAAGTATCAACAAATCTCTATCCCTTTTAGAGGTCAATGAGTCCCATCCAAATGATGTATTTAAAAAACAATGATGCACCACATATAAAACAAAAGACTGCATAATAAACTGCATCTAGATGTTATAGAATGGATACAGAGGCATGCCAACACATCACATTAGCAGTGACATTAAAGTAGCATCAAAGTAGCGTACAAGTGTATTTCTATTTTCAGCTGATAGACATGATTTGTACAATAACCTAATTTTGTTCTTCAGCATATTCACCAACTGAGTGACATCATTTAACCACATTTCATGGAATTTGTAGGAAGATAAACATTCTATAATAGAACTGTTTTTGGGTAATAATTATACAATAATTTACATCATTTTTGTATTTACCACCAATCTGAGAGCATTCTGTATTAGTTTAAAATTCAACTGTAAGTGTATAACTACTGTGTAACTGATTCAGTCTTGTTGGCAAAAACCACCACTGCGCTCTAGGTCATGTTATGATGTGTGTTAGATGGTTTTTCACTGTGAATTATTCAGCCAGTGACCCAAACCATTGCTAAGCTACTTGGTCCCAGGTTCTTATGCTGTACCCTGGCATGGATGATAAGTAGTGTCAGAAGTTACTAAGGTATTTCGACTGGAACGTAAAGGCATCCTAATAGACAACAAGTTCAATATTTTTTACCCAAAATGTTACTGACTCTCCAAGCTTATTCAGTCCACTATGCAGATTTGATCCATGTGTTGCCTTCACTTTCACCTCTCCGAAGGGCTGCATTTAAGGAAGTCACATCAGATCTTTACAATTCAGACCACATTCTTCTCCAAAGGCCCATTAGTGGAAAAACAGTCCTCTGTATCACACAGTCACATCCTCATCCCAGGCACACTCATGCAAAGGTTTTTGGTCTAGTGGGTAGTGCTATGCAGCGCTTTTAGCAAAAATCTACAATACTTTGATTGTAACCTAATGGTATTTCTTTGGATAACCTACTATTGATTGATTACTTGAGAAAAGTATACATTTATATTGCATCCTAAATAAACGAATTAGGCCAACCTTATTATATTGGACGTGGCTGCAGAGTAAACTCTTTCAGGATCTTTGTTATTTATTTTAATTTTTCTACTGTATCTTTATACCAAATAGCTGTAATAAATATTCTGAAAATATGCAGATCACATTGCTTATACAGATCAACTAATCACTGTAATCTACATAGATTTAACAAATTTAAATAATTAATTTCCATGCTGCAATAAATAATACATGCTGCATTGACCCATTATCAAAATGCTAAATCATAAGCATCAATCAGATCCCTATGAATGTATAACTGTATGCACAATACACATGAAATGTGAATGATAATGTGTAATTAGATACATCAGATTAGTGTTAGACCGATATTGTTTTTTTAAGGCTGATGCCAATATATTGGGATTAAAATGGTGATAACCAAATTTATATGCTGATATTCCCCATCTTTAAACGTAAAATAAAATACACCAGAAGAATTCAAAATATGACAGAGACACAAAACTGACTTTGAATTAATTGATAATTCTTTTCATTTTCTAATACACCTCCGAATATGGTGCAGAACTCTGCTGCAATTTATTTAGCTTGAAAAGCTGAAACCTTTAGTATTCAGTTTAACTAAGCATTAAAACCACAATGCAATGTAAAAGCATTTTATTATTATTGTTTTAGGTTTGTTAAATTCAAAAATGTATATTTAATGTACATTTTAACCCTTTTTAGAAGGATTTTTTTTTTTAACAAGTAACATTTTAAAATAAATAACCTCTTTAAATGAAACATGTCTAAAATAATGACATAAAATGTATATGTATGTGGCACATTGTTGTCAGAGCTGGTGAATGAAGTTTTAGTTTAATTTACAGCTGTAGTTTGATTAGCGTCACAGTTAAATATCCAAAGAATCAAATAGGAAGATACTTTACCTTACTTGATTGGTCTTAGGATCACTGAAAAATGAAAGGATCACACTGCAGCATATTACTTTTGATGACAGATGATGCCTTCCTATTAACGGTGGCTGGCAGCAGCTATTAGATCTGCACACCAGCAGGGCATTTTGATCAACTACATGAAAGGGCCGATAACAGCTAAATTAGTCAAAGGCAAAAATCGGCCAAGCAAATAATCGGGCTAACACTACATCATATATATACAGGTGCTGGTAATATAATTAGAATATCATCAAAAAGTTGATTTATTTAAGTAATTCCATTCAAAAAGTGAAACTTGCATTATGCATAGTCATTCCACACAGACTGATATATTTCAAGTGTTCATTCCTTTTAATTTTGATGATTATTACTGACAACTAATGGACACATTAAAAATCCACAAGTGTGGGAAATTAACCTTTAATTGTCATTTTCAACTGTGTGTGATACCTTGTGTGTCTGTAACAAGGCCAGACATTCAAGGGTATGTAAACTTTTGATCAGGGCCATTTGGGTGATTTCTGTTAACATTTTAAAAGGAGCCAAACAACTATGTTGTATAAAATGGCTTTATATGATAACTATCTTTAAATAAGCATGATCATTCATACAATTTATTATCAAAATCAATGCCAAAATTTCACCATGTCTGCTAGGGTATGCAAACTTATGAGCACAACTGTGCGTGTGTGTGTTTGCGTATATATATATATATATATATATATATATATATATATATAATATATAAAATGAGGAGCAGTATACTACCACTGCTGTGGTCATCCTTATCATCTTGCAATAGGACCAGCTGGATGACAAAAACTGTAGTACCTCAAAGCAATTTTTTATAAAAAATTACTATTCAGCATGACAAAAGAAAGTCCTTGAGTGAGAAAAAGAAGGGTTACATTTTGGATTTACTGGCAGTGGGATGCAATAAGCGTCGGGATGCTTCCATCCTGAAAATGTTAAAGATGACGGTTCATAAAAACAAGGTCAAGCAACAGACATTGGGGACAACAAAGCTACAGACTGGCAGAGGGTGAAAACGACTGTCCACTGACTGAGATGACCGTCAACTCATTCAAATGGCACTCAACAACCGTAGGATGACATCAAGTGACCTACAAAAAAATGGCAAACAGCAGCTGGGTTGAAGTACATGACGAGGACGGTTTGACAGGCTCCTGAAGTCGTGCAGAGCTAGAAAAAAAGCCCTTCATCAATGAGAAGCAAAGAAGATCCAGGCTGAAGTTTTCCTGTAAGTATTGGACCGTAGAGGAATAGAGTAAGGTCATATTCTCTGACAATTCAAATGTTCATGTTTGCCCAAGACCTGTCGTCTAATGGTTAGACGGAGACTTGGAGATTCCTACAAGCAACAGTCTCGCACTTACTGTGAAATTTGGTGGAGGATCTGTGATGATCTGGGAACGCTTCAGCAAGGCTGGAAGATTGGTGGCAGACTTTTCTTTGTGAAGGATGCATGAATCTGTGACGGTAAGGTGACGGACTGCTCCGCCATCTCCCACTTTCCCCATTCTTCCAACTGCCATGAACTCATCCCTGTCCCCTTTATTTGTCTTGTCCCCAATTGTCTCACACACCAGGTCCCAATTAGGTAATTACTGTGTTTAAATGTTTCTCCTCTGCTCCCCTCATTTGTCAGTCATTGTTCCATGTCACTGTGTGTTCTGATGCGTGTTGTGAGTTCTGTTGTAGTTTACATTAAACCCTTTATCAAGTGCTCAGTGTTTTTCTGTTCTGTTTCTTCGTGTTGTATCAAAATAAATAGTGCACCGACCTCTACCCCTGCCTGCGCCTGGTCTGTTAATCCCCACAACGTCACATTGTGACAGAATCAAGCCAAGTGCAAGGTTATCCTGGAAGAACACCAGCTTCTTTCTGCTCTGACAATGTTCCCCAACTCTGAGAATAGTTTTTTTCCCACAGGACAATGTTCCATGCCACACAGTCAGGTCAATCACGGTGTGGATGGAGGACCATTAGATCAAGGTCCTGTCATGGCCAGCCCAATCTCTAGACCTGAACCCCATTGAAAACCTCTGGAATTTGATCAAGAGGAAGATGGATGATCACAAGCCATCAAACAAATCCGAGTTACTTGATTTTTGTGCCAGGGGTTGCATAAAGTCACCCAACCAAATAAATACCTACGAATATTAAAACCAGAGAAACTGATAATTTTGCAGTGGCTTCTTAATTTTTTCCAGAGCTGTAAACGGATGTATACGGCTCTTGAAAATGTAACCACTGCACAAAAAAGTTGAAAAGGAATGTTTTGAGTGAGGAACAGAAGCGTTAATTTGCAGTGGTATCTTAATTTTAACCCTTCTGTTCCTCAGACAAAACTTTTTTGGAAAGGATAGAAAAAGGTGCTGTTGTATTAACAACTCTCCAAGGGAATTCAAACTTTTGAGCGCAACTGTACAGGTGCTGGTCATATATTTAGAATATCATCAAAAAGTTGATTTATTTCAGTAATTCCATTCAAAAAGTAAAACTTGCATTATGTACACTATCATTCCACACAGACTGATATATTTCAAGTGTTCATTCCTTTAATTTTGATGATTATAACTGACAACTAATAGAAACCCCAAAATCAGTATCTCAGAAAATTAGAATATTGTGAAAATGTTCAATATTGAAGACACCTGGTGCAGTGGTCTCATCATCCTTTCTGGAGCTGTATATTAGTATGGAAGAAAGTAAAAAGGGCACCACCCATTTATCAGTGAGGTTTGGTTTGTATAAATAGTTTGTTTTAGTTCTGTAATACTTCAAAAAAATTGATTGGGTGTAGAATGACTAGACACATTTAATAACACGGATGTGAAAGCTTTAAATTTATGTTAACAAAACAACAAAACTTGTGTAATGAACAAGATAGAAATTGACAAGCATTTCGAAGAAAAGAAACATTGGCAAGTCTTTGAATTTTACATTAATTTTCTTTCAAAAGGCTTGGCTGCATATACAAAAACTATGAAATATATATGATTTTTATTTTCAAGTGAAAAATTGACCATTACATATGTGGTATAAGTCTTTTATTCAGCTATATGAGATATTTACTGACCAAATTTCCTTATAATATTTAGGTTGGCACAAATATGCTAAATAATGCGGAATCTCCAGTTTTTAACTTTATTCACAAATTATTGTGACCATAATTAACACACTATTTTCAATGGGAAAAGTGTAACTGCTGAAAATCAAGTTAACAAATCCTATTCAGCAGAAATGATCTCAACCTTGATATTTAATTTATTAGCATTCAATGGGAAAAGATGAGTATCAGGTAATGCTTATGTCAATGTGGTGAAAAAGACCTCTTATTGTCCTCTTATGTTTCTATTACTGTAACTAAAAGCTGCTATCAAATAAAAGGATCATGAGCGAGAATGAAAGGTTTTTAATGAGTAAAGGAAGGTCCATGTGATGTTTTTCTAATTACTGTTTTATTTATTTTAAAATGGGGGGGAGATCGACACAAACAAATCCAAATTATTTGTCTTATGATACATTGGATCTTCGTTTTGAAACAATTCTATACGTGGACTTGGTATAAATAGCATATTAATTGTATAATGAAAGATCACTGAGGTTTTGTTACTAATGTGTGTAGATGAATTTAGATCATGTTTGAGTGTAGAGGTCAATAAGTGCACCGTATGTCATTCAGTGCAGATATGCCCTTTGACACCTAGGGGCTAGAACCCTTTAACAGTGAGTCAGACACCTCAATGTTTTAACACAACCCATGCTCTTGCTATCAGAGGTGAGAATGGACCTGAAGAAACCTTCATGCTCTCTTGTTCAGGATTTACTGGTGTCCAGGGAGAAGTGCTCTTGCCACAGCTTGATGAAGATGGATGTCGGCAGGAAATCATTAGCACTCCTCAACCATCTTCGATTTGGACAAGCCTAGAATTCTCAGTCCATTTGAAAAAAGGAGTGAAGGCGGGGGGGGATTCTCAACTCTGACTGTTGTTATGAGAACTGGGATTGGTCAGAAAGACTGAGGGATCTCTTTAAGGAATATATATAGTGCTTGTTAAATTACTTTAATTCACTTGCACAGATAGTATTGATATTTGATTTGTCCCTGTCTGCATTAGGATTAAAATATTCAATTTTACAGCAATTTTCTGTATTGCAGAGTTGGTTCATTTTCAGATTAAACTACTGTCATAAACCGACACTGAAACAAAGGATTTCTTTGAACTATGCCAACATGAAGCAAACACTTTCTATTCATCAAAACCAGCTAGGGGTTTCTCAATGACGTAAAGTACAAAAAGAACATTTGTAAATGAAGATCTGTGTTCCTGAACGGCTTCCTTATAATAATCGTAAACTTATTTTTTGCACTTGTAATAGTTTTAGCACCTATTCTCTCTGAAGACATGCGGTGTTCCCAAAAAATCATGCCTTGACCTCACTACATGGGAGAAATAATTCAGGCATGTGGCTGTGAAATCAATAGCTTTTAACATCACCATATTTCAAATTCATCTTTCTGGACGCTGGACCAATATCGGCTTGTCAGAGTGAATCTCCTCTCTGCTGTCAACATGGTCTGGAGAGAAAAGCTTTGATTTTTCTGCTCGCCTTTCAAAATTATTTGTAAATTATTCATGGCTAGTATTAAAGATGCAGGCTGACTCTCTCGAGGGAGTAAAGTTTTCTACCAGATGAAGAACTGGCATAGGCTTAACAGTATGCATTCTTCTCATTTGCCGGCCCCAGTCATCGGAGGAGGCCAGTCTCTGTCAGAGACCTATAAACTTGATAGAGGGATCAGCACTGTCCATCACTCAGCTCACTTCTTTCATAGGAATCCATTGCTTTTGTGCCACAAGATAAGAGTCCTTACACAGCCAAACTACTTCATATTGAGACTTACTTCTTGCCTACCCCAATATCTGTCCCTGAAATTTCCCCCCAAAAATGCAATCAACAACAGTTGCACATTGACTATTCATTGATTACTCCTACATGTGTGTCTGAAATTGTAAAAAATAAATGTTAAACTACCTGCCCACTGGACCCTATAGTTACACATAAAATCCATACTTATTAGTCCAATAGTACCCATGGTGGATCCAATCCCCTGTCTTTTGTCATCAAAACAGTTGATAACACACAAAAGAAAGGTTTTAGTTCATGAGGGAGATATCTGTGCTTGTCACCAAACCATACAGTTGGATTTGTTACACTTCTCTCCGACATTTCTTTTGTTTTTATATATTTTCAGTTTATTTTAGTTATTTAAATATTTTGTTTTAATTTTCTTTCATGTATAAATTTGTGCTATATCACTGTAATTCTCTTGTCTATACATGAATGTTATATTCATACTCGATGAATAACAGTTGCTCAAAACTGATTACTGCTCAGCTTATTCCATGAAGGGCCCCCAAAGAGGGCCTGAATATGTTAAAAAATGTAGGGTCTGAGAACCTTTCCCTCATTGAGTAATTTTAAGAAAATCAGTATCACCCTTTAGTTTTTTCATGTTGGGGATGGCATATCAGTTTCACCCTTTAGTTCTTTTCAGGATGGCGTACCAGTCACCCTCTTTAGTGAGAATTGACCCTACTCCCCCAGCACAATAATATAGCAGCGTAATACATTGGGACTGAGACAGGGGGGTCCAGTGACACTGTGGCCCTATCCGGAGGAGGCCCCGGACAGGGCCCAGCAGGGAGGAAATCAATCCACCCACATTGCCAAGCATCAACCAAAGGGACACCCACCAACCGCAATCATCTTGAATATGGGCCGAGTATTGCCAGCAGAGTACAGCCCAATTGCATAAGTGCACAACAGAGAGACAACAACAAGCCAGTGACTCCGTCCTGAATGGCATTGGAGGGAGGGCATCCCAGTGGCGATGAGAGCCCACCTGGCAAGACAGCAAGGGTGGACAGTATCAGGCCTTTCTGGTCACCTTCACGCCCCTGGGCCAAACTACACTTAATCATAGACCAGGCTGAAGAGATGAGTCTTTAGTAGGCGCTTGAAGGTTTGCACTGAGTCTGCAAATCATTCCAAAGTAGTGGAGCTCTATGAGAGAAAGCCCTGCCTCCGGCAGTTTGTTTAGACATTTTAGGTTAAAAGGCCATGCAGGTATGTATGGCTGGATCATTTCAGCGAGATAAGTAGGAGCAAGTCCATTAATTGATTTATAGGTTAACAATAAAACCTTAAAATCAGCCCTAACCCTAACAGGCAGCCAGTGTAAAGAGGCTTGTACTGGAGTAATGTGTTCAATTTTTTTTATTCTAGTTAGGATTCTAGCAGCAGTGTGCAGCACTAATTGAAGTTTATTTATTGATTTTTTAGGGTAACCGGAAAAAAGAGCATTGCAGTAATCTAATCTTGATGTAACAAAAGCATGGATTCGTTTTTCTGCATCAGTTTTTGATAGAAAGTTTCTGATTTTTGCAATGTTTCGAAGACGAAAATAGGCAACTCTTGAGATATGTTTTATATGTTCATCAAAGGAGAGGTCAGGGTCAAGGGTTACGCCAAGATTTCTTACCGTTTTTTGGGATACAACCATGCAGCCATCGAGGTTCACAGCGATCTGCCAATAAAAGTCTTTGTTTCTTGGGTCCTAAAACAAGCATTTCCGTTTTTCTTGAGTTTAAAAGCAGGAAGTTCTCTGTCATCCACTTCCTAATGTAGCTAATTTTGGGGCTTCTCCATGCTTCATCGAAATATATAACTGTGTGTCATCAGCATAGCAGTGAAAATTGACATTGTGATTTCGGATTACATCTCCAAGAGGCAGCATATATAGTGAGAACAATAAAGGGCCCAGGACCGAGCCTTGACGAACACCAAAACGCACTTTTGTTTTGTCCGAGGATATACCATCCACGCATACAAACTGATATCTTTCAGATAAATAAGATTTAAACCAGGCTT
The DNA here is from genome assembly GCA_016801105.1 of Esox niger. Taxonomy (NCBI): domain Eukaryota; kingdom Metazoa; phylum Chordata; class Actinopteri; order Esociformes; family Esocidae; genus Esox; species Esox niger. Next base: position 15,849 of record JACXGJ010000818.1, on the reverse strand, counting down.
GAACATTACCACGTAGCCCAATATGGGTTTCCTGTCTCTCTAAGAGAAGGGAGTGATCAATAATGTCAAAAGCAGCACTAAGATCAAGAAGCAACAGGACAGATGCGAAACCTTTGTCTGATGCCATTAGAAGGTCATTTGTTACCGTCACAAGTGCAGTCTCAGTACTATGATAGGGTCTGAAACCGGACTGGATCATTTCATACGTGTCATTTGTCTTCAGGAAAGCGTTCAGTTGTTGGGAAACACATTTTTCTAAGATTTTTGAGCGGAATGGGAGGTTTGATATTGGCCTATAGTTGTTTAAAGTGTCTGGACCCGATAGGATTTTTTTAAAAGAGGCTTAATTTCCGCTATTTTTACTGAGTTTGGTACACATCCGGAGGAAAGGGAGCAATATATTATTTTCAACATTGGCTGACCTTGCACCGAAAATAGCTCCTTGAGTAATGAGTAATTTAGTTGGAATTGGGTCTAGTTGACAATTTGTGGGTTTAGAACTCATTACAAATTTAGTGAATGTGTCGAGCAATACGGGATCAAAAAGTTCCAGTGTCCCCATTGACACCTGGTTAGGGAGGTTCAGGACATTCTCAGGAACTCTGAGATTTTGGGGACTGTAATTATTTGAGGAGTCCGTTTTTGTTTTCTAATGGTGATGATCTTTTCATCAAAAAAGTTAATGTATTCATTAAAGCTAAAGACCCGCTTTATGTCACGAACGCGCCTCCGCGATCTCGCGGAGGCAGGTCCTCGCGTTCCTAGCCACTCACACACCCGCTCAGCTTCCAATTACTCACCTGATCCCAATCCACGATTACGCACCTGTCCCCAATTGCCGCATTACCAACAATATTTCCTCAGCCCTCTGTAATTCCTTCTCAGCCGGATCATGGTCGTTATTCACATGCGCTTCACAGCAATCCTCGAGTCTTCTGTTCGTTTGAATCTCCCGTGTACCGACTCGTCGCCTGTCCCCGATTACTTTGCCTGTTCCTCGTCTGTACTTCTGCTGTCAGCCAGTGTCTCGACCTTCCACCTGTTCCCGACTACTATGCCTGTCCCCGATCGGTGCCTCCGCCGCCTGCCTGGATCTCCCTACCCTGCTCGACTATGACCCCTCCGCCCTCCTCTCCACCTCTTCCTTGCCATTCCGCGCCTGGGTCCCGACTCCCGTCCGTGACACTTTACTTGTTGAGCATTGCTTTTTAGTTAACTTTGCAACAGTATCAAAGAGACATTTTTGATTGCTTTTGTTCACCTCAATCAGGTTGGAGAAATACGTTGATCGAGTAGATGTGAGTGGTTTTCGGTATTTAAGTGTGGTGTATATCCAGGCTAGTCTGAATACTTCCAATTTGGTGGAGCGCCACTTTCGCTCCAATTTTCTGGAGGCTTGCTTTAGTGCTCTAGTATTTTCTGTGTACCAGGGAGCAAGTTTCTTGTTGCGTAATTATTTTGTTTTAAGTGGTGCAACCGTATCTAAAGTACTTCGCAATGTTGAGTTAAGATCCTGGATTAGATCGTTTGCGGATTTATTTTCTTTGTCACAGATGAGCAAGCTTGGAACAATATCAAGAAATCTATTTGTAGTCCGAGAATTTATAGTGCTGCTTTTGAAACTCATTTTTTTGTGGACTTCTTGTTTTTACAGTAAATGTAATAAGACAGTGATCCGATATTCCAGGATTTACGGGGGAAAATATTAGATCTAAAATGTCGATTTCTCTTGACAGAACTAAATCCAAGGTATGATTGTGGCTGTGCGTAGGACCAGAGACATATTGGATAAAACCCATTGAGTCAAATATCGCTTCAAAGGGTTTGTCGTTTGACTTTTCCATATGAATATTGCAATCGGCAAAAATGTGAATACTATCTGCCATGACTACAAGGTTGGACAAGAATTTTGGAAACTCATTGAGGAATGTTGTGTATATGGCCCGGGCGGCCTGTAAATAGTGGCTATGTGAAACGATTTATCAGCCTGGTTAACTTTCATGAGCAGAACTTCAAAAGAATGAAACCAGTGATGTGTTTAAGAGTAAATTTATATTTACTGTTGTAAATATTAGCAACACCCCCTCCTTTTCGGGATGCACAGGGGATATGATCACTAGTTTAGCCAGGAGGAGAGGCCTCATTTAGGGCAGTAAATTAATCAGGCTTCAGCCATGTTTTACATAATCCACTAACATCAAGTTTATGATCAGAGATCAGTCCATTTACTGAAATTGCCTTTGGAGCAAGGGACCTAACATTTAGGAGCCCCATTTTGAGATGCGAGGTAATATAGTCATTTTTATTTGTGACCGAGGTGGAGGAAGGTTTTATCTTAATAAGGTTACTATTGTTAGCGCTTCCTTGTTTAACGTTTCTCAGCCTGGAACGAGTCGCAGTCGCAATAGGCAACGCTGTAGTAACTACTCTGGCTATGCTATAGGCAGACTCCACTATGCTAGCAGGCTGGCTAACAGCCTGCAGCCTGTCCTGCACCCTATCTCATGGTGAGACTAGAGGAGTGAGACTGCTGTCAATGTTCCTAGGTAAAAGAAGACCCTGCCTTATCGGCTTTTGTCTGGAACTTACATCATGAACGGCAGGACATGTCCCTTGCCATTATCGTTGGACCCAGTTGTTTCCACGAAATGAAAAATAATGATTGCAATTGCTTTGCCTCATATGATACCATATTTGGGTTCTGCCCTAGAATGCACTATGAGATATGATTGGTCAGAACAGGTGAGGTATTGAACATTATGGTTCAAATAGTCGACACTGTTACTGTACCACATCGAGGGGGGAGAAGAAGTGCCACAGACGCATTTTAATGTGAGAACAAGTAAAAATCAAAGCGGGAAGAGTGACAACAGTGACAAGCAAATGTGAATTTAAATGGGGAAATTGAGCCCTTACACAAACTGGCCAGTGACTGTCTTTATCTTCTGGCCCGATGTTAGGTCTTATTGGCCAGCAGGCCATCATTAATGTTGAATCCTGCATCCCATCCTCGTCGCCAAATTATTGTGGAAAAGCAATGAATGGGAAAGGCACCGAAGCTCTAGATTATTTTAACAAGTAAAGCTTTGTTCAAGATGAGTTAACAACACTCACAGCAGAGTCAGGTCAAGAGCTTCCTGTTGAAGGTTGAGCTCAGGCCTCTGCACATTCACTGCAGCCCACTGTGTCCCCCAACCATGCATGGTTAGTTAGTATGTCTCACAAGCTGTTCTGCAAACTTTGGAATAACAAGCTGTCTACAGCCCTTGAGAAGTTAGACACAGCTATACTTATCTGCTGTCGGCACATCCTGTACAAGTGAGCAGTGCAGAAACACATACACAAGAGGCCTTGCTCAATTTTTTGATTGTACTTAGAATTTCCATTTAACACAGCAATAAAAAATATGATTTCATTGAACTATAGAATAACATTATTTCTACAACACTTGGCAAAATCCTAAATTCGAAATCCAATCTGCCACAGTTGATGGTGTCCAACAGGACTCTTTTGGTGCTACTCCTGTTTTCTATGTATGCAGAGTACTCCAAAATAATTGGACAGAGAAACTGCTGTTATTAGGCTCTATAGAATGGCACTTTGGATGTGAAATGGGGTTTTGGGATTGAAAAACACACTGTCAGCCTTTCTTTGAAGGTGTTTTTATCCAGTTCGTTGAATCATTTAGAAATAGTATGATTTGGCTCCCTGCAGAGCTATTGGCCAGCACCATTTGGATTTGGGGTTTTAGTAAATACATATAGTTACCTTGCCTCCTGGTGCCCTAGGACTCCTGCTGGTGGCTTGTGCACCTTGGAGCTCAGTCCAGTTTTCCTGGTTCAGCCCGAAGTGTGTTAAAAAACAGAATCCCATCAGATATCCTTTAGGGGACACATCTCAACATTAACATCCACTGTCTGTGGACGGTTGCTCTCAGCAGATAGTGGGGACTTAATTACAAAATAAATATCATGAAATTCTGGAGAAAAATTGGATTAAGTAAAGAAAAAAGTTGCTCAGAAAAGTGAATGTGGTATGTGCTAGATGTAAACTGGATGCTAGATAGACACACCGGCAAATACTATAAAGAGAGAGAGTAAACACTCCAAGGTAGAAATTGTAAAATCATAAATGTGAGAAAGACTGCCACATAAATATTCTGATGTTATTGTGAGAGCTGGAACTGGAATGCCAACCGGCCATGCAAAATGGAAGCAAAAGAACTGACATCAAACACGCAGAGCCCACCTTTCAACAGGAGCGTGTACAGTACCAGTCAGCAAAGCAGGATTTGTTCTTCTACTCCATTATATTTATTAACAAAGTGAAATCCAAATAAATGCCATTTTCCATTACTACTTCCTATTTCCAATTTTAAATAGTTAAAGGTGTCTGGACCGTTAGTTCTTTTGTCAAAAGATTTATTGTTGTCCAAATGCAGTCCAGGACATTTAAAAAAAATTCTAAAAATAATGGGTGAAGTCTGCACTGGTGTTGCTGACATGAGTTAGACTCTTGTAGACGATAGGCTTTTTATGAAATTGTGGCTTAGGTTTGAGCTTACCCAAATTGTTGATATGATTGACTGTATTGACTCACTGACTGACTGAGCCCCCCTTGTTATATAGCGTAGTGGTTAGGGAAGCAGACCTGCAAACTATAGGTCCTGTGTTTGGATATACTCACAGGCAAAGCATAGTACGCATTATAAATAATTCCATATAGACTTAAACTTTGCTAGCTAAATGCTGTGATGGAGCTACATTTAATGAATCAGTTTAACACAATGCTCAATGGCGTCAAGTGAGTGCTAAAACGTGTAATGCAGTGGCGTAGTGGTTAAAGACAGTGCCTTTATATGGAAGACCTACATTTGAATCTATTGAGAGCAACGACATTTATGAATTTTATTTGTGGGCCGCAATAAGTCTACGGTTATACAATATTGCAACTATTTCTGGTACATTCCACGACTCTCTTCACTTAATGAAAAAGTTTGTTATTGTAACCTTTACTGATAGTTATTGTATCAATGTCATTCATGAATGAAAGAAAAATTATGTTGTTATGCCATGAAAGAAAATAATACGTTCTTATGCCATGAAATTAAAAAGCTTTGGCAGACTCGCTAGCAATTTCTCAATTCTTCAATATTCCAGGGAGTTAGTGGCTACTGATAATGCCTGTTAATGGGTAATACACTGTTATAACGGCCAGGGGCAAATGCCATACAGTTCATAGACACTATTTGTGATGGAGGTAAAGTAAGAAACGTTGGCCAATTTAACAGTATCAGTTTCATTTACGAATGGTCAATTAGCTGTTGAAACGACCAGTGGCAAAAGAGGATTTTTTTATTGTGGACACAGGAGGCTATACTGACACCCATCCAATGTACAGTTCTATGATGTAGTGGATAACGACACAACCTTCCAAGTGGGAAACACTTTAAATTGCGGGCCGGCTGAACTAGGCTCGCCTGGTTTCTTGTTTTATTAGGGTTTGCTCATTGGGATTAGCTAAAGATAGGCTCACATTACTTGTTTTCTTTGGCATTTCACTAAGTATCATAATTCAGTTGTGATATTGTGATGAATCGTGATGTATTGAATTGTTACATGTGAATTGTGACATATCGCATCCCAAGGTACTTGCCAATACCCACCCCTAAACGCAGCTGCAGGAATGAATTACAAACCACAACAACAACTCCACATCACATACAAGACTCTTTCATTAATGCTGTCAATGGTGATGCACCTAGGTATCCGCCACATTCTGGAGAACTATTCCCCAACGAACACCCTAAGATCATCAGGCTCAAACAGACGGGAAAGCTTGTTGTTTATGTCTTGTTGGTGCCACATGTTCTAGCTCTGTCCTTCATGTGAAAGATATTGATTGCCTCCTGTTCCTGGCTATAGCCAGACTGCCCGTCCATCCTACTCTCTGGCTTTGCACTCTTTGATTGGCCAGATGCCATAGGTCTGCTGCATGCTCTTGTAGTAGAATATACTGTCAGTATTTTTTCAGGTCTCAGAAATTCGATGGAATGTGTGCAAGACATGCCTGTATAAAATAACTTATTGTTGTTGTTTATCCTGATTGCTTGTCTACTTGTGTTTTTGGAGACTGTGACTAGTACATTGTTAGATATACAGCATATACAGTAAACATATTACAGCATCATAGCATGGGCTGTTTTGTTTCAATAATAGTGGCTGGAATTTTCTCCGGCTATTGCCCTTTGTATTCCACTTTAAGCCACTCTCGTCCGTTCCTTTCGATTAGTCCATTCTTACAAATAGTAAGTTATAGGTGACTTCATTATTCATGAATGAGAATTGATTGCCGATTAAACCACAGTGCAAAGATGTTTTTAGCTGTCCACTCTTCCGCAAAGAAATACCTGACATTGACATTTTGTGTGAAATCAGAAATAAATAAATGTTGTGCAAACAGAGAACACTGCTGTTCTCATTAAGTTAAAGTGGAGATTAAGTTGAACCCGATTTGAATAAAAGCGTCTTAGTGGGAAACTGCAAGTGCCAACTTCTATGATGTCCATAAAGTACGGACCTCTCCTGATTTAAAGTTGTAGAAAAACATCTCAAGCCCCCATGCCTATCTTATGCCTTTGCCTACTATTCGGTTCTCTTACCTTACGCATTTGGTTGAATTTGGAAATCATTGAATAAAAACGCAAGTATTTGGGACTGAGATGTTGATTTTTTTACAGTAGCCCAGCATAGCAGTTATTGTATTTGGTGCCTTCACCAAGAAAACAATGGTAGGAGATTGTAGAATTATGGGATCTTAGACCAGTAACCTTCTACAGCTCCACTGCACCGTAGCTTTATTTAGATTTACGTGGGCTACAAATACAACCCCACTTCCAAAGATATTGGGACACATGCAAAATGTAAATTAAAAACAGAATGCAATGATCTGCAACTCATTTGAACTCTATATTCAATAGGAAATAGTACAAAGAGAATATGTTGAATATTGAAACCGAGTCATTTAATTGTTTATTGAAAAATAGATGCATGCTTTGAACTTGATGCCAGCGACACGCTTCCAAAATGTTGGGACAGAGACAACAAACCACTGGAAAAGTTGTGTAATGACAAAAAACTAAACCTGGTGGAATATCACACAAATAATTTGGTCAGTTGGCAACAGGTCAGTAACAGAATTGGGTATAAAAAGATTACAGAGAGGAAGGCCTGTCAGAAGTGAAAGACTGCAACAATTCAAGTATAATGTTTCTCAGTGTAAAATTGCAATGGGTTTGGGGATCTAATCATCTACGGTATATAATATCATTAAAAGATTCAGAGAATCTGGAGAAATCTTGGTATGCAAGGGACAAGGACAAAAAACAATACTGGATGGCTGTAATCTTTGGGCCTTCAGACGGCACTGCATGAAAAACACACATAATTCTGTAGTGGAAATCACTGCATGAGCTCAGAAACACTTCTGAAAATCTTTTGTCTGAGAACACAGTACATTGCTGCATCCACAAATGTGAGTTAAAACTCTTCTATGCAAACAAGAAACCATATATTTCAAAGATCTCTGATTCCGAGCTCATTTAAGATGGACTGAGGCAAAGTGGAATACTGTCTTGTGGTCTGACTAATTTTGGAATCATGGAAGCCATGTCCTCTGGAATAAAACGAAAATAAACGTCCCACTTGTTTTCAGCGCACAGTTCAAAAGCCAGCATCCATGATGGTATGGGTGTGCAGTAGTACACATGGCGTGGGTGACTTGCACATCTGTGAAGGCACCTTTTATGCTAAACATTTCAGGTTTTGGAGCAACATATACTGCCATCCAGATTACGTCTTTTCAGGAAAGCCCTTACTTATTTCAGCAAGACAGTACCAAACCACATGGCATGGCTCCATAGTAAAAGAGTCTGGGTGCTAAACTGGCCTCCCCGCAGTCCAGACCTGCCACCTGTTGAAAACATTTTGTGCATTATCAAATGAAAAATATGACAAGGGAGACCCCCAACTGTAGAGCAGCAAAATCCTATATTAAGCAAGAATGGGGATATATTTCACTTTCAAAACTACAGCAATTGGGCTCCTGAATTCCCAAATGCTTACTGAGTATTGTTAAAAAAAGAGGTGATGCAGCACAATGGTAAACATGCCCCTGTCCCAACTTTTTTTTAAATGTGATGCAACATTTTCAAAAGGGGCATGTATTTTTCCAAAAACAATAGAGGATTTGATATGTTGTCTTTGTACAATTTTCAATTAAATATAGGGATGAGTTGTTTGCACACCATTGCATTCTGTTTTTATTTGCCTTTTATGCAGGGTCTAAGCTTTTTGAAAACAGAGTTGTACATGTTTCCAGATATTGTTGTAATTTGAAGGGTGACATTTATGGGCTAAGACACACTGGCCTAGTGGATTGACTTGGAAAAACACAGCTGTTGCACTAATTTAATTCAAGTCAAGCACTGTTGTTTGTTTCCAACATAATTTTTAACATAATGCACTACTTTAAACTGTTTATTTTGAACACATTCTGAAATTGCAATAAATTATAATTAACCACAGAAAGCTATGCAATGAATCACTATTGATAATTTTAATAATTTGACAGCATTATATGATGGACTATAATAGATGTTGCCTCTTCTCCTCATAACTGGGCTGTGACAGTAACATTTGTTAGTAGCATATGTATCTTCCTTAGTTTATTCTTGCACTGCTGCTGTGCTGTTTATTATGGTTAGCAGTCAAGCTAACAATACCCGTGTGTTAGAGTGCATATTACCATTTACTATGACCTTACCATTTACACAACAACAAAACCGTTTTACTATAAAAGAGATGGAAAACAAAAACCCAATGCACAAGGATTCATTTTTACTATTTTCGCAAAACATTTGACCAAAACACATTTAGTTGAGTAATAGGGCTGATACACATGTTGGACAAACCTTCTTCTGGAATTGAAATATACCAAGTGGAATAACTCCTGGAAATAGAATGACCCGGAATTGGATGTGTGGTTGTATTTACTGTGATGTATCCTGAATGGGTAAACAAAGGTATAAAGGTGTTTCATTGTTTGGGTATTATTCAACGTATTGGCTATTATGCTTCATATGAGAGTCAATTTATGCATTATTGTTTTGATTGATTAAATACATTTTGTTCATTCTAAAACATACCCCCAGAAGAGTGAAAAGCCCTGGACAAATTTACCCTGAAACTCCGCTCCATATGCAACACAAACCTAATTCCTTCATCTTCAAGTTCTTCATCAATGACTATTCAGGTGCAGTTTGTATTTTTAATAAGTTCAAAATATGATATTTGCTTTGTAAAGGCACTTCAGTAAGCTGCAAAATGGTTTGACACTCTTCAAGGCTCTTGAGTGTTTTTTTCCCACCCTCTCCTGGTATAAACTGGTGTTGCACTGGTGTCTGGTTTTCCATTGTCAGCATATTTTACTCTTGAAATAAACACATTTGTATATAGTTTAGTCGGTACATATCCACACCAAATAACAGCTGTGTGAAATTAAACACAGTAGTAAACAGTTTAGTTGGTACATATCCACCCCAAATAACAGTATTGAATTGCAATGCTCTGCTCTGGTCCTGGGGCTCACTGGGTGAAACGAACATAGATATAGTTCCCTAGACAGGTTGGTGTCAGAAAGCCCATGTATATGAGAATGGAACCATTTGTTATTCAACAATAGCACACAGTAGTATCATAATACACATATAATATAATAACAATTTACAGTAAACGTAGATTAAAATAGATGCATGTATGTGTGTAATATATACATATAGCTGACCACTGCACCTTTTTCTTTCCTTTCCAAAAAGGTCAAAAAGGAAGATTTTGAGTGAGGAACAGAAAGGTTCAAAGTAATGAATGTGTGTGTGTGTATATGCAGTGTACAAACCCTACAATGTGATTTTCTGGAATTTTTTTCTCATTTTGTCTTTCATAGTTGAAGTGTGCCTATGATGAAAATTATAGGCCTCTCTCATCTTTTTAAGTGGGGGAACTTGCACAATTGGTGGCTGACTAAATACATTTTTGCCCCACTGTATATGCCTCCCCAGACCATCACTGACCCACCTCTAAACCGGTCATGCTGGTTGATGTTGCAGGCAGCGAAACGTTCACCACGGCGTCTCCAGACTCTTTCATGTCTGTCACATGTGCTCAGTGTCATATGTGTAGAGAGTGGGGCGTCAATGGCGGACCTGCCAATTCTGGTGTTCTCTGGCGATGCCATTGAGCTGCATGGTGCTGGGCTGTGAGCACAGGTCCCACTAGATGACATGGGGCCCTCATGCCACCCTCATGGAATCAATTTCTGACAGTTTGGTCAGAAACATGCACACCAGTAGCTCGCTGGATGTCATTTTGTAGGGCTCTGGCAGTGCTGCTCCTGTTCCTCCTTACACAAAGGATCAGATACTGGTCCTGCAGCTGGGTTGATGCCCTTCTGCGGCCCTGTCCAGCGCTCCTCATGTAACAGCCCATCTAGTGGGATCTCCATCATGCTCTTGAGACTTTACTTGGAGACATAGGAAACCTTCTTGTGGAATGGGTACTGCCTCATGCTACCAGTAGTGACAAGGACACTAGCAAAACTAGAGAAGAATCATTCAGGAAGGATATCAATTTTCTTTGGCCATCACCTGAAAAACCATTCCCTTTTTGGGAGTTGTTTTGCTGTTGCCTCTCCAGTGCACCTGTTGTCACTTTCATTCTCACAAAAACTGGTGACATTCATTCACAATTGCTTATGCTTCTTAACTGGACAGATTGAGAAGTTTTAACTGACTTGGTGTTATACTGTGATGATAATGTTGATTATGTACTGTGATTATTTTTTTGAGCAGTGTATATATAAGATATCTGCCTTCGTTTCGACACAGCATCCAGCATCTGAGTGACATTGCAGTATGTGGTGGTGTTGTTTCCAACCTTATCTTTTAGGGCCAGGATCCTGCTGCTGTTTATACTAGGCTAGCCTTCAACTGTTTGCAGTTGAAGGCTAGTGTACATCACTTAATTTGGGAGGATTGGGTTTAAGTATCTGATTAGATATATCTCTGCTATAGTTTAAATTCCAAAGCACTTTCTGGCAAAAGATTAGGTAGAAAAAAGTGCCTACCTCCCCGTTGTCCTGGTTCAGTGTACTGGGAGCTTGATTTTTTTCTCTAGAATAAGCGTACGCCTTTGGGCCATAAAGATGCAGTGTGAGCAAAAACATCCTTTGCTTCCCTGTATAGTGCTTAGATGTAATTTAAAGACATGCACTAGTAGGGTAACATGGGGGAAGACCCTCCCTCTTATATCAATGTCTAATTGCTGACAAAGAAAAGCAAAGTTTGGAAAAAGTTGTGTATGTGGAAATGGGCATACTTGGGGAAGCAAACTATGAAGTAAAATAAATGCCTACAGTCAACTGATTTTTAGTTATTTAGTTAATACGTTTATTTTAGGAAAGTGGCATTTTGCACACATGGCAGGGTTGGATGACCCCTCTCCTGGGGTAAGGTGCCCCTGTTCTTCTCAAAGAAAGATTATGCAATACACTTTCACAGCAGAGTACATTTCTTTACTTCACGTCAACGTGAATTGAATTTTTCATTATACTTTTTTCTTACACTCCAATATGTACAGTAAAATAAAACTCATTATCATTTAAATAAGTCAGGATTTTGGATCACATGACCAAAAGTTTGTAATTAGTATGTACTGTAATAATGTAGTCTATAAAAAAACCTGGTGTGGACGACAGATATTCTGATGAACCTCATCGTAGACAGACAAAAAAAAGCTGTTTGTGAAATTTGGACACATTTTTAGGTTGTGCAATACAAATCTGTAAAATCATTCTATGCCAGCCAAATGCCTCCCTTTACTGAATGTGTTCAGGACAAACAATACATGATTGGAATTAGGATTTCAGAACTCTTAAAATAAACGTTTTAGCTCTTTAACTGAGATTGTCAGTATTTACATTACCGTTAGAAACAAAATTATTAGTCATTAAGGAGCAAGATGGGTGAGTGGGCATCTTCCCTCAAACATACTAATATATCACTACTCAACCAGAAAAGGAACCAGGCAAGCCTAGTTCATTAAAATGAATAAATATTGTTGCCCTCACTGGATTTGAACTCAAGTCTCCCACGTGAGAAGCACTGTCTTTAACCTCTATGACATGACGCTGCACGTTTGGCCCCTGGGTAGACACCAATTTGCATTGTGTTAAACTGACTAACATTTCTTACTAAGTTTACCACCACCACAAAGAGCTACTATGAAATGAATGGCTTTTGCCACTGGCCGTTTTAACTGCTTATTAGCCAATAATAGGCTAACTAGTATCTACTTACTTCCTAGGAATAATCATAAGAATTTAGCAATTGCTAGCGAGACTGAAGATAAACTTTTCTCTGCCTAAACTATTTCAATTCATGACAGAAAAAAATACATATTTATTTCCTTCATTAATGACATTGATACAATAACTGTAGGTGACGATAACTGACTTTCTCGTCAAGTGAAAAGATGAAACTCCAACATTTTTAATGCCCAAGGGATTTTATTAACCCCAAAAGCATGCACAGATGCGTACCTCAAAAATGCAGCAGGTACAGTCCCAATATCACCATAAAGCTATATTTTAGGCTTACTATAACGTAGCTACTGAATGTTATAGCCTGCAATGTTTTTGTCTATCAACATTTTTCTCTTCAAACAAGTCTTATTTCTCTTAGTATTCCCTACATCTATTTATAGAAAAGGTTTCATTTAACTTTTTACAAATTGATTGGCACTGCACTGAAAATAATGAAATTGAAGAAAATCTAAACAAATTCAAAACAATATTTTCACATGCAGGTAGTGTAGAGCAGATACTTCTTAGGTTTTTACATTTGTATCTCAGAATTGATTGTTCTGAAATATCAGAAATTCCATGTAGGAACAGAAGACAGACATACTGTAGTTTCTCATTAAATGACAAGGCAACATCATTTTGGTGAGCAGCACACTGTGTGCTATTATTGATTAATATTTAACTAGCAATTGCACAACCGCGTATGTTATTAGTGCAGGTGATACATTGTATCTAACTAATTTCCCTTCACCCATGAAGCACCGGCTGCTGGAATCAGACAAGGCCAACCTTGAGGAGTATTTAGCCAAGCCGATTTGCAAGCATGTAAGTGAATGTATCTATAAAGGAAAAAGAAAGCTAAAGTATTTTCTAAAAATAGTGAAGCAACTTTGCTGGCTTTAACCGCTGCTCTTGTAACTGATAGATCATTCTTGGACAACATCCTAAAGATTAGGTGTGGGGCAAAACAAAAAATATTTTACAATATAATCGCTATGGACTCTACATACCACCCAGAGTTTTGAATGTATTCCTTGTGAGCAATACAGTTGTTAAAAAGCAGTTTTTCCCAAGTAGTGCGTCTAAGAAAACTGTTGTAAGTACAGATTACATCATGAAACACGGAATACTTTTTCTTGTTTCTGAGGTATTTCCAGTTTTGTTCATATGAGTGGTGGGTTATAAATGTCAGTTTAAGTTAAAATTACAACTGTTAGCTAAGATGTCAAATTACTAACAGTATTCAGATTCAAGCTAGAGTGGCAGCCAAAGAAATTATCCCATATTCATGCAAGTGCTGTTGTCTCAGTTTTAAAAAGAACATTGTTTCTACAAATATACATTAAATGTTTTATTTTCTTACTGGCTACTATTTTTTTATTACTGCATCCAAGTAAGGTTTCTAAGTAGCCCAAGCGTTCCTGTTAGATGTCTTCAATGAAAACTATTCATATTGAAATGTTTTTTATGAGAGTTGATAAAACATTGTTATGCATTTAGTGTTTTTATTGCTGTTTTTGTCATTGTGTATTGTTATTATGAAAATTGTAATAGATTATTTCGTAAAAAATGTAAACCTTTGAGTAATGCCCTGAAACTAAGCACACAAAATTAAATATCATACTGTATTTAGAACAAAATGTTAATTAAAACCTTGAATGCAGTTATGTATAAGGGGTGAACCTATAGAGTGACTTAGAGGTTAAAAACCTACTGTAGGACTAACATTGGATGGCAGCTAGCATGGCCTTCACAACAAATGCCAAACCAAGTCCAAACGGTAAAACTCCCACACAATAATTAAATGAGCAACATGTAAAAGAAAAATCCCAAAAATATCACAAAAATAACATATCTTGATTACTGTTCCAATGATTACTTCAGTTTCTGTAGTTTCAGTGAAAAAATATACAGTACCCTCTAAAAGTATTGGAACGGCAAGGCAAATTCCTTTGTTTTTGTTGGTCACTGAAAACATTTGGGTTTAAGATCAAAAGATGAGTATGAGATAAGAGTTCAGAATTTCAGCTTTTGTTTCCTTGTATTCACATCTAGATGTGTTAAACAATTCAGGACATACCACCCTTTGTTTAAACCCACCCATTTTTCAAGTGAGCAAAACTATAGGAACTCTGTGACTGACAGATGTTTCTTGTTGCTCAGGTGTTGCCTTTTAGGTTGATTGTTCAAACATTAAATAGTTCTGCATGACTGGTCTAAGTTTCCATCCTTGGTTTTAAACCTATAAAAAAATCCATTTCTTGTTAAAGAGGACAAACCAGCATGAAGTCCAGAGAGTTCAGAATTTCAGCTTTAATTTCCTTTTTTGTTGGCAGTGTGCTTTGGGTCATTGTCCTGCTGCATGATAAACTTCCTCCTGATTAATTTCAATTCATTTCTCCATAAATTGCCAGACAAAATGTTTCTGTACACTTCTGAATGCATTCTGGTGCTACCATCATCAGTTACATCATCAATAAATATTAATGTGCCTGTTCCAAAAGCAGACATGCAAGCCCAAGCCATGACCATTCTTCACAGATGAGCGTAAAGGTTTCAGATCATAAGCAGTTCATTTCTTTCTCCACACTTTGGCCTTTCCATCACTTTGGTAGAGATTAATCTTGATCTCATCAGTCCATAAGATTGTGCTCAAGAACTTTTGCGTCTCATCTCTGTACTTCTTTGCAAATTTCAATCTGGTCTTCCAATTCATAGTGCTGATGAGTGTTTTGCATCTTGTGGTGTGGCTCAATAGTTGTGCTCTCTGAGTCTTCTTCAAACAGTGGATTGTGAGACCTTCACCACTGCACTGTGGAAGTCGTTGGTGTTGTCACATACTGATTTTTGGGGGGTTTTCTCACGATATACAGGTGCTGGTCATATAATTAGAATATCATCAACAAGTTGATTTATTTCAGTAATTCCATTCAAAAAGTGATTCGTGTATAATGTATACAGTCATTCCACGCAGACTGATATATTTCAAGTGTTTATCCTTTTAATTTTGATGATTATAACTGACATCTAATGAAAACCCCAAAATCAGTTTCTCAGAAAATTTGAATATTGTTAAAAGGTTCAATATTGAAGACACCTGGTGCCACACTCTAATCAGCTAATTTACTCAAAAAACCTGCAAAGGCTTTTAAATGGTCTCTCAGTGTCACGTCCCCGCCTCCGCGAGCGCGCAGCAGAGGGCGCCCGCGCTCCTGAGTTTCTGTGCACACCACCTCACACACCTGTCCCCATTCACCTCATCAACACACATACTAATACACCTCCCTGCCACTTCTCCCCTGCCGGATCAATGGTTTACGCAAGCATACCACATCTCGCAATTTCCTCAAACAGACCTTCCGTGTACCGAATTATTGCCCGTCCCCGACTACTCTGCCTGAGCCCTGCCTGTACGTCTGTTCTCCGCCGGAA
>JACXGJ010000817.1:0-104511 GCA_016801105.1 Esox niger | reverse complement strand
GTGTGGAGGACCAGCCAGTGTGGAGGACCAGCCTGTGTGGAGGACCAGCCTGTGTGGAGGACCAGCCTGTCCCGATCATCTATCATTGGCTCATCAGGAAGTCAAGGGCTCTGAGTGTCATGATGAGCTTGGAGGGTGTTGAAATTGAGCTGTCGTGAATGAACAGCATTCTCACATGGAATGGCCCTAGCGTGTACAAATGGTCTGTGACGAGCCTCTCAAAACGCTTTAAAAAATGCTTGTGCTCATATGCATAGGATACCCAATGCAGACTGCACAACACAGTCCTAACTGCAGGGTGATCAAAGTAGATAATATTAATAATAGCACTAGAACTCTGTATAATCATGGAATATTTGCACATTCTTTGTGTATGTGTGTGTGTTTGTGTGGGTTAGTGTGTGTGTGAGTAATTGTGCCAGTTGTACTACTTGTTTGTTGGTATTTAGGTATCAGTTTGAAATGTTTTACAAATAAACACAATTAAAATGTAAAACCATTCTGTTAATTTGTTCAGTCAGAGCCTAAAGAGCCAGCCAAGCAGAAGAAATTGGACCTGAGAGTATTGATATCCATGTCACTTTACGACATAATCAACCCAACACTCTTGACATTGTGGTACAAGTTTTCCTGTGCTGACATAATATTCTGTAAATTGTGATGATTGTGGCTTACAGTATTCCTAGCAGATACTTGTAAGACTCAAAACACTGAAACAGTGTTTTGAACTAGCCAGTCATTAGACAGTCAAACAGTTACAATGTGGAAGCAAGACAGCTTTCTAATGGACATTTCTTTAACTATATTTTAATTCATCAAGTTTTGGGTACAGAAACATTTTTATTATACTGTATATACACTGAACAAAATTAGAAATGCAACACTTTTGTTTTTGCCTGCATTCATCATGAGCTGAACTCAAAGATCTAAGAATTTATGTACTCAAAAGACCTATTTCTCTCAAATATTGTTCACAAATCTGTCTAATACTGTGTTAGTGAGCACTTCTCCTTCGCTAAGATAATCCATCCACCACATAGGTGGGGAATACCAAGATGCGGCTTAGTGTTGCGTGTATAAAAATGAAAGTGTTGCGTTTATAATTTGGTTCAGTGTAGTTATTTTTCACTATGAAATCCACATGAAAAGTGCTAACACGATCCAGCACTAAACATAATAACCGTCCACATTTTAAAAGATGTGCATCTTTTAAATATATTTTAGATATTCCTTCTTTGACATTTAGAAGCTAACATGTAGAATTATTTAAACCATATGAATTATTTGATGGCCACTATCTCAGAACAATTTATTGCATTGATAGACTTGCACAAAGACTGGCCTAAAAACAGACCGTATTGTGTTTAGAATCGTCATATCATTTTATGGATGAGAAAATAATTATGAGATCTCAGGACTGAATTTTTGCAGAAGGCAGGGTTGAATTTATGCCGGAATACTACCTCCTCAGGGGTAATTACTTTTCTGCATTTTCAAACTGGAACCACTACTTCAGCTTTTCAAAATACATTCCTTTGGCCACACAGTTTGCATTGTCATTTTTCAAAGTGAGTCTCTAACTATAATTGACCATTTCAATAAACCTTCACCTAGGCGTTCATTCTTTGACAACAATATTGTATTTAAACACAGCTTTAACCCGTTTTGTTGTGGCACGGTATCATTCCACATTATTGCGTTCACACTTTGACGATAACTGAATCACAACCATCTGTGTCAGTTCGAATCCTCCCTCAGATTTCCTGGTTGAAACCCAGAGGACTCATTAAAAGGCCAAAAGGAGCAGAGTGGCAGAGCACAGCCTGGACCTACAGGAGTGGACAGAGTTAGCTCCTTCAGCCGCCAGTGAGAAGGAATGCTAGTTGCTTTAAACGTCACCAACTAGTCACACGTCAGGAGTAATTGGGGACCTGGCAGAAAAAGACAACACACCAAAGAAGGTACCGTGTGGAAAATATTTCTAATAATTATTATTATTTTAACTATTCTAACAGGACATAAAAATACCATGTCAACTATTTCTCTACCAAATCAAACCCTAAACCCAACACCCTATGCACAGATTGAAGGGGTTTGACAGAAGACAGTCAGCTTATACTAATCAAATTTCAGATCTCAATAAAAGCGTACTGTTAGGGCTACTCGGATCAACTGGGCATGACTCTGGCCTCTTCTTTTGTATAGGATGACATCTTGTGGCACGTTTCTAAATTAACCTAATCTGGCCTAGAGAGGGAGCTGCGCATCCACCACATACTACAGACAGAATGCAGAAATAGATAAAAATCAAGGACTAGACATTATTGATCAATCCACACCCACAATAATAAAAAAAAATTGTAGGATTGCAACATTCAGAAATAATATGCAACAGTACAGAACCTAAATTGTAAATCATTGCTATTCAAAAGATCCACCTGAAAGCTAAAGAAATAAATAAAGAACCATTTGTTAATGCTACAAAAGCCAAGTAAGTGATTCTGACTCGTGGACAGTTGAAAATCTCAAGGACTTTACAAAAGCGAATCCTTTTTAAAACTATTAACTACTAAGCAGGGAACAAAATTCGAAATGTAAACTACGTTGCTAATAGGTCTAAAACCCTCTCTATCCCAGACAGAAGGGTTTCAGGAAAGAAGATCCAAGAATTCGGCAGCCAGCAGCATCACTTATTTGAAATCAAATTGTCTCGCTGCCTAAATGTATGTTGTGTGACTCTTAGGAGAGTAGAGCTAGTCTATATCAATAAATAAAAGATGCTGCCACTAACACACACCCTGTTGTTGCCTGGTCCCCAAGCATGGCAGAGCAGGCCATATCAATCTCAAGGAAACATAACTGTTCTGTCACTCAGTGATTTCTAGTCCACAGCCTGCAGTCACACTCTGATAGACTTTTCATCCTTTGAATTCTCTCATCCTCTTCAACATATAATTCATTACATGGATCACGCACTTTCTGCTGTAGTAGTGATGTATTACTTTAAAAACTGGCCCCATTCATTGGGTTTAGGTTGTTCAGATGAATGTTTGTTGAAGCAAAATGTACATGTTTCAAATGCAAGCTAGCTATAATTCTACACAGCACTCTACCATGAAAACTTGTTATAACAATAAAAATGTTTCATAGCCAAATCAAAAGCATTTGAGAGTTTAATTTACTATCAGCACCACATCAGTCAAACCTACTAAACAAAAGGAAGTGGGGTCAGAATGATGTGTGCTCTCTGGTTACTGTCTCATCTCCTGCTTCCCCAGCTAAAGGCCACAGGATGCCAGGGGAATCTCATTTTACAGGGATGTAGATGCAGTACTACTGAAGGTGCTAGAAAGGCGTTCTTACTGGCTAAGAGGTGGTGTATGGATGAGAGATGCCATTAGAGGGAAACTAAAGCCAAATATTGACCTTAACAGTTAACAGAGGTAATCCTATATCAAAGGTATTTTGATATCAAACAATAAGCAAGGCACGGGTCTAGTGGTTCTGCCAAATGATAATCTAGCTGTGGAAAACATTCAATATCATATATCTAATATATATCTCACATGATAGCATTAGAGTATGACTGGTATTTGTTGCTTCGGTCTGATGTCTCTGCTTAATGAGATGAAACCTGACATCTTCACCTCTATATGATGTCAACCCGTCCTCCTTCCCCCTTATCTCCTGCTACTATTAAATTTGCTCTTATACATATAAAAACTGTAACCTGCTTGCTATTTGGCCTACTTGTCACAGTATTGTTAGGACAGCCTTCCACATATTGTTTACCCTACTAGTTCGTTCTATCCCTTCACCTGAGTCCTGTCTGCCAGTACCCAACCCTCCTCCTCCTAGCTTCCTGTCCATACCTTGTAGACATCACAGCCTTATAATCCCCAGACTCCTTCACTCTATTCTGTCATCTCACTTAATGCCTGATTCCAGTCCTTTGTAGTCTCCTGGATGACTGAACTGCTGGCTGGCTGAGCTCCCAGCATGGCTGAGTCACCGTGGTCTGTCGGGTCTGAGCCCTTTCTACGCAATATCCTGCAATAGCGCTCATATGTCTGTATTCAACCATAGTAGTCTGTCTCTGCCTGCCACTGTGTCGATCTCGTCCCTGTCTATCTATCGCTCTCCTTCTTTCTCTCCATTACCCTGCTGTCACGTGTGCTTTAAGACTGCAGTCAGATCACAATCCCTCAGACAGGCCACAGATAGCACTCTCAGTCTAGACATATATCCCGTAAACACGAATACTTTCGGACTGAGTTTAACCTCCCATTGTTGAGTCAAGAGTGATTTTAGATATTCTTTAAAAAGGCAGTGTTTCAGGGACTCTGATGTCCTAGCTTCAAGAGGAAGCTCATTGCACCATTTGGGTGCCAGAGAGAGATTTAACTGGGCTGGGTAGTAGCTGCCTACAAGAAGATTGGCTTTTAAGCCTTTGACAATTCACTGTTATCAGCACTGTTTGAATTTCCCTCAGAGAATTAGTATGTGACGAACAAGTATCAATATGCCAGTTTCCAAGGCCCCTGACCAAAACAAAAAATATGACGCATAATTTTTCATGCCCAAATCCCAAACTAGTTCAGACAGAAAAGGCTGCATTAGTTAAACTATCGATAGGAAACTATGCACAGTAATGTACATACGTCTTGGCATTAGGTTCCGCTCCTCAATTCCATCCCATAATCGTGTATTCAATACTACCAACAATAATAATACAGTAATTTTAAAAGCAATCTCCACAGGCAATGAGCAATTTCTGATCCCCACGTGTCCAACGCTAACTTTTATTCTCACTGGCCCTGCTATGCCAGTTGGTCTGAAATCTACTGGCCCAGACTGTATTTTTACAGGCCAGAACTGAATTTAAAAAAAATAAATCTGATATATATATTATGTAAATACCATATCACCAGAATATTGATTTATACCAAAGATTTGCATGTGATATGAGACATGAGAGCTGACAAGTAATTGCTGTCTACATAAATATGATGCAACATCATTACATTTTAATAAATGGTTATCAAAATATTAGCTACAGTAAATATCAGTATAATCTTTTCATGAACATGCTTGCTTATTTGATGTGACAAAAAAGCTGTTCATATATTTACGGTAACATACTAAATATATCACAAAACAGTACTTGCACTAGTTGGTTGACTGGCTTCTTGTGTGTCACTGCTTAGGCAGGCGTAGTCAACATTACACTGTCGACAAGCCGTGTCCGTATGGTTTCTCTATCGGTATTCAACGGACTATGTCATGGCCGTAGTCCGTCAATGGTTTCTCCCACTCCACAACCCGATAGGCGGTCGAAATTTGTTTTTGCCGGACCGCGGAAGCAGAGCCGACCAAGAGCGAACATCTCTTAGTGAATGAGTGAGTGTGATTATCCCTTATTAAATAGCGTAGTGGTTAGAGAGTCGGACCAGCAAATAATAAGTCCTACTTTCAACTCTCGTCAGTCAACACACCATCTTTCGGTAGCTGCTTCATACTAAACCGAACATAAATCTGTTCACGGATCTGCAACACAACCAGGACATTCGACAGGGACAGCGACGAGTCTGGTACTCCACAGGTGTGAGACAAGACCTCATGTCCTCCATAGTTAACACAGGACAGGAGACAGGGAACATTTGGAAAGTGCATTCCTTAGATCTACAAGAATTTACAGTGGAGTAGAACTGACCATACTCCCCCAGCACAATAAAATTGCAAAGTAAGACCTTGGAGCCGAGACAGGGGGGTTTCAGTGACACTGGTCCTATCCGGGGGAGGTCCCGGACAGGGCCCAACAGGCAGGAAATCAATCCACCTTCATTGCCAAGCATCAACCAAAGGGATACCCACCAATTCACGGATAAAAGAAAACCTTGGGTGGAGGAAAACTTCATAAGAAACGTTAGTTAGTTTAACACAATGCTGAATGGTCTAATAACATTTTCTGACTTTGCGAGATGTTACTACTTGACAAAACCTCATGTCAAGCTATACTGACACAGCAAACATTTAGCATCGTATTGGTTAAAGCCACAGCTACTCACATAGGAAACCCGGGTTCAAATCCAGTAAGGGCAACAACATGTATCGCTGTTAATTGCCGGATGTCTGAACTTGGGTTGCTGGTTCCTTTTCTGGTTAAATTTGGCAACGCACCACTTCATTTATTGTTAATGTTGAATCCTGGATCCCCTATAGAAAATCAAACCAGTGGAGGTAGGGGTGGTAGGTAAATTTGCACCTACATGCTAGTATGACTTAGAACATCAGAACAGAGTGAGCAACCTGAAGATTAAATGAACAGGTATGAAATCTGACAAGCCAACATCAGCTGATGCATCAATGGCCAATTACCTCTTGGGTTTCCGGGCAATGCTAATTAGTAATAATAAACTTTTATGAAGGTCATTTAAAAAAGTAAAAACTAATCTAATACTCTCTTGCCCATATAACATAGCTGCTGACTTGGCCTTGTTAAATCTCATAGCGGCCGTCGACGGCCTTCCTTTTGATTCCCATAGCGGCCACAAGCAGCTGTGTTCCTTTCACAATAATATTTGTGTAAATATCACAAAATCTATCTGCTAAAAACGTGTTACTATATTCCTGTGGATGTTGTCATGAAATTGGAAAAAGTGTATGTTGTCATTTAACTTTTTTTAGCTTTAATAATTTTACTGAAAATGCTAACAGTAAAGCGGCCACAACCTTTTACATTAGAAGAGGCTGATCGTGTGTTGTTTGGTAATACAAAGTTGGAAATGTCCATGCTCTTTGAAAGCGATAATGATGTCGTGGTGAGTAACAAATACACTGCGGATATATGTTTACTCTTGTCTACATTGGATAATGTGAATTGCTGGTAAAATCTTTTAGATGAATAACAACCCTGTAGTGATGAGTTGATATGCGAGCGCATCAGCTGTGGAGTATGAATGGTTCCTTCTGTCTTGTAATTTAAAACACTGCTGTATTTAGCTGTGTAGTAGGCTAACTAGTTCAATCAATCAAATTTATTTTATAAAGCCCTTTTCACACCAGTTGTCACAAAGTGCTTTCACAAAACAAAACAGTTGAATGTTTTATGCGTTTCTTTCTATTTCATTCATATATGCAAACTGCAATAGCTAACCAGACAGCTAATTGTTCAGTTCAGTCCGTATGTCAGATTATAGAAAAAATATTTTGTATTTTGCTTGTGACGTGACGAGCTGTCACTTTCATTAGCTAGCCAAGATTGGAGCAAGTAATGTTGTGCTTTTCTGACAACATCGTCACTTGATGGTGATGATGTCCTGCGTCTGCAGACACATACTTTCAGTGTCTTAAGATGTATGTGCCTTATGTTTACTTTATGATCACGTTAGTTGTGCCTATCTCAAATGTGCAAAGCTTGTAGACTTATCCAAATAGAATAATGGGTTCAAGTGTAGATGTGCCACCCCTTTGAGTAATAGCCAAAAAGCTTGGTTTAATTTGAAAATATATTTTCCTATCATGCTTTCAGATAAAGCTTTTTTGCCACCCTCTAATTCAGGCAAGTTTTATGAAAAAACACCAAAAGATCAAACAGAAATGTCAGTGTTCCATTTTTAATTCACAAGAAAATACACAGTTCGTTATGGATCTGAATACTTTGGCAAGGCACTTTATATTCTAAGAAAATAACCATATTTGAAATTATACCACATCAAGCACAAATAAATGTGACGTCACTACTCAAACACTGTGAACTGTCCTACCTTGCTCACTCTAATTAGTGGAATGTAGGATAGGGGTATCTAGCTAGAACTGGTGAACAAACAGCTCACGATTGCATTGACAGCTCCTTGTCAACTGTAATATACAACCTTGGAATTACTACTGTAAGTGCAACAAGATAAAATATCCAATAAAAGAAAATGTGACACAGTGATTGATGTTTATAGACCAATCAAAAGAGAATAAAATAGTCTATGGTTAATGATGTGGTTGAAATTTGATTAGCAGTCAGTTCCATTGGGTGGAAATCCAGTAACTGTTGAGGAGTCATGCAAGGAGCAATCTGAAAACTTTTTTAAAAAATGGGAGAAAATGTCCGTAATATATCTGTATTAATTGTGAACAAGTATTTCTTTCACCCAGAAATTGTTTGAGTGCATACAAAAGCCGTCTAAAATGCTCATTTTCTATTTGACATCAGAAGCCAGAACATGGCTTTATGTTTTGGGCATGTATTGCTCCCACTGGAACTGGCTTACTTGCAGCAGTAGAATAAATAATGTGCAGAAGTGTTCAAAAATATCTTGCATTCACAGATACATCCAAATGCCTCTAAACTCATTGGGTGACATTTCATCTTGCAGTAGGAACATTTCCCACAGCAACCAAAGAGTTTTTCAGGGTTGAAAAGTGGTAAGTTCTTGGCTAGCAAAGTCAATCACCCAATCCGAATCCAAATGAGTATGGTTTTACATGCTTAAGACAAGAATAAAGACAAACATATAATGTCTGTAAAGATTTTATCAAAGGATTTGATTTCCTGACATTACCCAATGAGATGCTTGCTTACTAGCTAGACCAAACATATCTTTCAGGAATTACATTATGGTATGGAACTATGGAACTATGTTCAATATGAACATAAATCAGTGCAATAATGTATTCCCATGCTGTAGTCCTTTATGACTTGCTATTATGTTGCTTCCTTAACATTTTGCTATTATGTTGGTTCTTAGCGTAATCGACTCAAAATAAAAAATGTGTCTTACAACATGTAAGGTTAATGGTTAAGGTTAACTTAGGGTTAAGGCTAGGCATCAATGTACTGGTAGTAGGGTTAGGATGATGGTTGAGGGTAAGGTTCAAAAACTGAAAAATGTCTGTCTAAACAACACAGTTCCCCAACAAAAAATTGTCACACTGTAACAATGTACAAGGAAGCAGGACACAAACTCAGGGAGTACGGTGAACGCAAAACAAAATGGACAAGAACAAAACAGAATATTAGATAATGTTGGGCAGGAGCAAAATAAAAAACGGAACAAGATTGAACAACGTTACATTTGGTAAAACCAAAACAAGGACCAACATTGGGAACTTAGGAATGTCCCTTATCTAATCGCAGGCTGTTATTATTTAATATTATACTGATACTTTAACAAACCAAGATTCGTTTTTACTATTTTCTGGAGTTTGTAAAAATTTATAAACCACAATTCAATCAATTTTTATTACACTTAGCAACCCAACAAAATGCTAAAAAGTCAAAAAAGAAGAGGGGGAAATTTCGGTAATCACCTGTATTCATTAAGTAACATTACATGAGAGGATTAAATATTACTTAAAAAACATATTTTGGTATTTGTTTCCTTAATCTAATTTAATTCAGTCCCAGTATTATTTTGCATGTCAACAGTTTTTAGCTACATTGACATTACAAAATGGGCAGACATTACAAAATGTATAGCTTTGGTGAAGTCATACAGCTGTTTTGTTTTTTGTCTGGTTTAGCTCTTGCGTGCATTTTACATAATGCTTCTTACTATAATCAAGCTATTTTAATGTGATATTCACACTTGAAATTTCATAGGCCTCAAACAAAGTGTTTATTCTGCCCCAGGCCTCATGCTTTGTCATTTTAATGTTGTGTCCATGAAGCAAAGAAGAAATGGTGCAAAAGATCTCAATTAGATAAATCAAAAAGTTATTGTTTTTTCAGAAGTATGATTTCAAGGTTTGATTAATATTCAGAAGCCCATTTGGCAAAATCCTAAATCATATGAACATATTCAAACTCACAGAATTTGGGAAACATTCTAGATTACAGATGGTCACCAATCTCCTTGGAGATTTACCTCGGTAAAATGTTCTACCGGTCTGTTTTAAGGGTGAACACATGTCCCATGATCATTCACCTGAAATCTCTTTCAGGTAAAATCCAACCTTGCAAACAAATAATTGGTTTTGAAGACAAAATATGAATGACATCTGGTTTTTGCATATTAAAATAGGGATCTCCATGCACAACCAAATTTCATTTTCATTGCAATTGTGATTGGGTGGTGACATGTCTGAGACGGCTTGAGGTCACTTTTAGACGAGTAATGTTTATTTAACTTTAACCAAGTGCTGACCTATGACATTTTAAATATTTTATACCACAAAAGCAAAAATGTAGACAGTTATTAAATAGCCCATTAATATTACTTCCATGATGAAGGTTAGAGTGGGAATGTGAAAGAGAGAAGAGGAGTAAAGGAGACATGAGAAAGTGAAAATTAGAAGAATAGGTTAGAGAAGGAGGACAGGAGGGAAGAAGATAGGAAAAGACAGGAGAGAAGAAGATAGGAAAGGACAGGAGAGGACAGGAGAGGCGAGGGATTCATGCAGCCAGGACCTGGCCAAGATAGAGAGGATAGCTCCATGAATCTTTAATAAAGCTCCTCTATACTTAGGCCTCCTCAGCTTCTCCAATTTCTGACATATAGCACAAATCTACCCTTCATTTTGAGATATCGTGATAAGTCAAGGTCAGACTCACTGCACACTGCTAACCCACAGACAGAAACAAACCAAGCTTTTGTCTACAGCAGCAGTTCCAAAACTGTTTTGATCAGTGACCCACCAGCTGATCTGTCTTTTGAGTTGCAACCCACTGAAGTGGTAAAAAGACATACACAGACCAAAACATAAGTAAAAAACATCTTAATGATGCATTAATCTTTAATATGTCTACTAGTGACCAACTGTAACTGATTGTCTGTTTAATTAAGAAATTATTGGTAACAATGCCTCAATTTCCTCAAAGAAATGCTTACTGTAGGTGATGAGCTGTGGTTTATCCATAACCAAAGAAACATTTTAAGACACTCATATTGAAAGCATACAGAACATTTGCCTGTTTAAAGGAAAAATTCTTGCAATTCCACACATTTCATCATATGTTGCTGTTTGAACAAAAAAATATATTTCCTGTAATTCTATGCAATTTTGCATGGCCAATTATGTGTTATTTAGCCTAAACATAAGCCGGGTTGCTTAATCTTTATTTTATGTTCTAAAGATTGTGGCCTCTGATTAGGTGTGGGTTCATTACCTTTTCAGCATTATATATATATGGTTATTGTCAGTTCAATTTACAATGGGAACTTGATTTGGCTTAACGGCAAACAAAATTGTAGCTTTCCCTTCATTTAAGGAAGTAAAAGAAATTCTCCTGTTTTCCGCTTGTCCTTTACCTCCATTATGTCAATTGCATCAATTCATGGGAGTGTCTGATTTGGCCCACGTTTTAAATTGTCTATGTAATTATGGTAAGTAATTTGCCTCTCGGTTTCACTTGTACTGCTGTACACAGACACTGGGTTGCATGACAAAAACATCCTGGTTCTAGACTTTCATCGCTCAAATCAATGGCCCATTTCATCGAAATACAATCCTTCCCCTGTCCCCACAGTAGAATTATTAAGTTCCATTCAAATTCTGCTGACATGATTGTATCTTCTCTGCAGGGGGATGTGGGTAAAGAAAACCCCAGAAACAGACAAAAATTGCAGACGGAATGCGGGAGGAAATACCATCACTTACCACAAATAAATAAATAAATAAATATTTTGCTTGAAGACATTGTGAGCACTGTTCCTGAAAGATGTTCCTGAAGGTACATTCATGAAACTATCTGAGCGTTTGTCTCAGTTACTGCAGGCAAAAACATTTGGATGGTGAAAATATAAAACATTTCAAAAGAATAACAGTGATTTATTAAAACCTCTACTGGATTGGAAACCAGCATATGTTTGCTTTATAATGCTGGATGAATGGGCACAGAAGAGATTTGTCTGGACCATATGGCACCTTAACAGTTTACGTTTCAAAGCAATTGCGATTTAGAAATAGCTATTATTCCCACATGCTCAAGGGGATGTTGATGACTTCTTAGGTAAAAACTTGTGGCAGCTGTTTAACAAAATATTTTGGCATTGCACCACATAAGTCTTATAATCACACTTGAGACAGAAATCTTCAATCTCTCACAACTTAACCACCGCAGAGCTACCTCCAACATTACTCAACATGCAAATGATTTTTTCCATAAATGGCCAATGTTTAATCCCAAATAAGAGTTTGAATTCTCAACTTCTGCCCCATATTGAGAAAATAAAGATGCTATTTTAAATATTAGAAGGTTTTTAACACAGAAAGCCTAACAATACTATATATGGAGCAACAACACAAAGTCGGCATTTTAAGATATGGTGTGCCTCTCTTCTCATAACCACTAAAACAAAACTGTTATTATAATTATCATCAACTTAGCAACAAAATACTTATCTTGAAATTCATAAACATAAATTGTAAGTCAACTCACAATCTGTGCAATTGGAATAGATTTAACTGTACCAATTAAGGCCTTTATGGTCCTCAGACACTCACTGTAATGTTTGCTTTTTGCCAAGTCCTTTGGCATAAATATCAAACCTCTTGATTTACCACATTATGGATGCATGCAGTTTCTTCCCAAAAGTGAATCGAAATATTTAAACCCCCAAGCAACAAGCTACTTTAATTACTACAATTACATATAAACAGCCCCTAAGGACTTTTAAAGTGCCAACAAAATTACAGTATATTACAAATGGTTTTTAAACGTAGCGAGAGACAGCATCTTCTTTTAAAAATGAATTCACATCTATCATCTGTGTGCTAAGGCTCAGTAAGACTATATCTTTAAGGCACTGACAGCATCTGCATCTGTCTGGAATTAACATCCATCAAATCTGAGTGATCTCATTTATCTCCCTGATCTTTATACATTATAATATTTGTATTAATGTTATCTAGCTCCTTTTATCTGGAATGCTGGTGACTTGAAGATATACACTCAGTTGGGGATCAGTGCATTACTGCGTTACTCTGACAAAACACCTTTAATGAAAGCCGCCGATACCTCAGACTGCCTCTGAGACACCCTATCAGTTCATACTCACCGTTGTGAAATTCTCTGGACCGCATTCCCTCCCCCTATATTTGCAGCTCAGCAGCATCTCATCTATGTTGTGACTTGTCCTCTGCACAAACTCCAGCATGTTGAAGGACTTGCTGGGGAAGAACTTGCTGTTGTCTGTGGGCTGCCCCAATGCAGCCATAAAGTCATCGAAATCCCCTTGTTCCACACCCAGCATGCCGGCCATCCAGAACAGGTCGTTCCTCTGCATCTGGGACTTCCGGAAGCTATTATAGTTACACAGGGTGATGGCGGGGAACGGCATGACCGGGCTGTCCATCTCGTCCAGTATGGTGTTGTGGGGGTACTGGTAGTACAGAATAATCATGCCCGCCACCTGGTAGAGAAAGCAGGACAGGGACCCGGTGAACGCAAATGCCCAAAGAAGACGCCGGATGGTAACCCCGCCGGGAAGGAAGATGTGGCTGAGACCATGGAGGGTGCAGTTGGCCCCAAACACTGTTATGTCGGAGGCACCACGGGGTTGTTCGTCCTCCTCTGTCGGAGAACCCATCCTTCTGAATCAAGCAGCCAAAGAATAGGATCCTTCACAGTACCTATAACGCAAGCTCTCAAATACACTTCCTGCTATGGCACACAACCTCCTGGTGCTCCATCGATGCTCAGAAAGACCGCTGGTGGCAGGAAGGTCCAATGGTAAAATGGGTGAGGGCAAACGGTTCAGTTTCCCCAGCGAAAAGGGGTGGGTTAAGTGGGAAAGGGGATATGGATTGCTAATTCAGCCAATCCTTGTTGACATCTTGAAGAGTGGGAGATAGAGTTTCATTGGAATATGAAACGTGTTCCCACAGAGGTCTTGGTGAGGCAGAGGACACAATCAGATACAGACCACAGTAATAGCACACATTCAACTAAATTATTGCAGATATATCTAAACAAGCATTGCACTAAATATTGCACTACATATCTAAACAAGCATTATTTACCTACGAAGAGCATCTTGGAAGTTTAGCATTCTCTGCTATGTTATGTACAAGGTCATGGTCAGGATGGAATGGTGATATTGAATAGATAGACACTGGAATCCATACTTGTCTATGTTACAGAAGGTTTTTAAGGTTTTAAGTATCTGGTCTGACTCATCTAACAAACTATTTCCACACAATAACTTTAACAATGTCCAATAATATAATTAGAAAACATATGCTTTGCCTGTATGCTTCTCCCAAAATAAAAATGTAAATAACCACAAGGAGTTGGACTCTTAACACAACTTATTTTTCTACTGTCTTCATCTTGTAAGTAATGCATTTATAATGAATAAGCCAACCACCATGATCATCTTTGCTTCAACTAAAGGATTAGTGAGGATTGGGCCAGTATGATGAGACCCAGTGGCGTTGTTAGCCATGCGCAACCCGGGCTATAGCTATTATGAATAGCCCCAGATCTCAAATGGACCAAAGAAAATAAATAATAAACAATAGCCCCTGATGTATTCATCTATAATTCCGATCACACATTTTGACAATTTAGACTTGTAGTCCGCTAGCATGTACATCTAAATGTTCCTCAAGTACATTCAAAACCCTGAACTTTCTGTCCTGGGGAGGCTAAACCCAAACGTATTGTGATCCTAGCCACGCCTCCGATGAGACCTATGTTGTCATCATACAGTTGGCATCTCTTCTATTTGCCATTGATTTTTTTAAGCAGATTTTCTAGATAAATTGTAATTTTATTGAGGAGCTCTATCAAATTGTTAATGAGCGTTATGTTTAACCCAAAAAAAGTAGTATTCAGACATGTTCAATGTTTATAATGTGTTCCAATTCAGTTTATTGTTGGTATAGAGAATTTGGTCAAAGAGCTAAGCACAGCGGACATATTCATCTTGTACTTGAAAAGCAAATGCATGAGTTGTTTTTACAGCTGCTGTGCTGAAAGGAATTTCAACAATGGGAAAAGCCTTATGGACTACTGCAATCAACCTGATTCACTCCAGAATCATCTCTGATCCCTCTATTACAACCATATACTGAGAAAAGTATCGTGAACCCATAGGGTCCCAAATTCTTCCTTTTCTGGCTTTCAAACCAGAAAACGAACCAGACAAGGAACCACAAATGGAATCAGCCGGCCCGCAATAAAAAGGATACCTGTTGTTTCCATGCTGGATTCAAACCTAGGTCTCCCACATGAGAGTCTGTGTCTTTAACCACTACGTGATGGAGCTACAAGTGTGGAAGTGTCAGTATAGTATCTCTGACATGAGATAATTTTGTCTTGCCATGCATTGACATTACGCCAAGTGTTAAACTGACTAATGTTTCCTATTAAGTTTACCTCCACCACAAACAGCATCTATGAACTATATGGCTTTTGCCACTGGCCGTTTAAACATCTTATTATCCAGTAATAGGCTTACTAGCATACTAACTAACTAATTGGTGGAATAGCCATAAGAACTGAGCAATGCCTTGGGTGAGAGTGAACATTTTCAATGCCAAAACAATTTACTTTCATGGCACCACACCATAAACGTTTCATTAATTCGTGAATGACATTGATACAATAACTAGCAATATAGGTGATGATACTTTTTCTTCAGGTGAGAAGATGAGCGAACAGTGGAAACCCCTGCTCTTATTGCCCAAAGGGTTTTGATCTTGCCTATATTACCACAAATATCATACATTGAAAATCCACCACACTCACAATATATACAGTTTTATTTTAGGCTTACTATAACCTAGCTACTGAAGGTTGTAGCCAGTGAAATGTTTGTCTATCCGTAACAAATCCTAATGCATAGTTTGCTTTGACTATGACGAGATTTGAACACGGGACCTAATGATGGGAGGTCCATGTCGCTAACCACTATTAACAAGGGGTAATCAGTCTGTCAATCAGTCAATCACCCACTCAGTCAGTTGGTCAGTAAGAGACATTTGCTCTTCTTGGCAAATATACAGCTCTGGAAAATATTCAGAGAAATTATGTAAACATTTTTTTTTTATGTGTTGATAACCATGTCTTGTCCTTTTTTCTTTTCCATTATGTTTATTTAGTGAAAAAATATTTTATGCACTTTGAGATTATTTTGAATAATGAAAAGTGCTCTACAACTGTAATAAATTATTAAATTATTATGTTGATATACAGTTACTTCTTACTACTTTGTGGTAATGATTGTTTTTGGATCCAAACCAGACATAATGGATGAAGTAAAGATTCAATGATTGACATGTGTCCTCTTATAGCTTGGGATGGCAGATCAGCAGAGACTGTAAATAAAATACAATACATATATACTCAGATAAACAATAATATTCTGTAAAACCGTGAGTTAGAGTATATCATCATGGGTGACACTAACATTTCATTGTTCTTCTACCATTGTAGTAACGCTGTAATTAAAATAGTTATAACCCAACACTGAAGATGGCTTATAGAACTGTAAGTAGGTCAGTGGAAACAGTAGACCCACACCAGATGTTTGGCAACACTACTGTCCATCTCCAGAATATTCATTTTGTAATTATGAGTGCAATTGCCTTAGCCACTCACGGGAGGCTTAGTCCTGCCTCACCTTAACCAGTTGGATTTGTGGTCTTGAGAATGCACATATCAGTACTTAATCTCAGCACGAGTACAGTGCAAGTCCTTGGGGCTGATCGATAGAGCACAAATAGTTTTTTCACAAGCTGAAAGTTAGCTACGGGTGCATGTCCTGCCTCCCAACATCACAGACTCAGTACATCATGCCCTTTTTTGTAGCAGGGCTAGCTTGCAAACACTTAATATTTTTCTCCTTACAGTGGGGAGAGGGAAGCCGGAGCGGATCTGCATTCACACGTGTGGAGATTACTAATCTCTTCGGAGAATAAGTGGCCCTTCTCATTATCCGTGTTGTATCCCAGCCATGCAATGGAAATGTCAGGCAGACACAGGGTATCTGAGTACATGCTATAAGCAAGTAACAAAGCTGCCATATTCATAATGCTGAAAGGTCATTTAAATAAGCAGCGTGGAGGGAGAGGTTCACTCTTTTCTAACAAATACCCACACCTGATTTCACCAAGATCATGAAAACCAACATAAGAGAAAAACTAATTAGCAACTGGTTTTCTAATTTATTGAATTAGAATTACAAAACAAAAAGTTGAAAATTTTAGTTTAAATTCATAAATGACTAATCCTTGGTTCACAAACTATACACGCATTATTAAGCTGAAATAATAAGCACTCATGAGTCTCATAGAGAAAATAAAGATGTGAAATAATAAATTACAAAATGTCACCAAGACACAAATGAAAACATTTCTCAGAGACCCTCACCACCTGATACATACAGTGGCTCAGAGACCCTCACCACCTGATACAGTGGCTCATAGCCCCTCACCACCTGATACATACAGT
This sequence comes from Esox niger, assembly GCA_016801105.1. Taxonomy (NCBI): domain Eukaryota; kingdom Metazoa; phylum Chordata; class Actinopteri; order Esociformes; family Esocidae; genus Esox; species Esox niger. Next base: position 87,119 of record JACXGJ010000817.1, on the reverse strand, counting down.
GGCTCAGAGACCCTCACCACCTGATACATACAGTGGCTCAGAGACCCTCACCACCTGATACATACAGTGGCTCATAGCCCCTCACCACCTGATACATACAGTGGCTCATAGCCCCTCACCACCTGATACATACAGTGGCTCATAGCCCCTCACCACCTGATACATACAGTGGCTCAGAGACCCTCACCACCTGATACATACAAAGTGGCTCAGAGACCCTCACCACCTGATACATACAGTGGCTCAGAGACCCTCACCACCTGATACATACAGTGGCTCAGAAATATTCACCTCCCTTGGCTTTTCAACATTTTATTGTCTTACAAGAAAATACAAGTTGTTTGAAACAACAATAATTATTGATGACATAAGTATTTAACCCCCTTTAGTCAATAATTGGTAGCGATACATTTGGCAGCAATTAAGTCTACTTAAGTAGTTTTAAGCCTCTACTAGCTTTGCACACCTGCACACAAAAGTAATTGTGTAAATTTTTTTTGCTAAATTGCTGGAGTAGGATGGGAAACTTTGATTAACAGCAGTACTTAAATCTTTCCATGTATTCTAAAATAGATTGGCATCTGGGCTTTGACTGGGACTTTTTGTTTTAGCTGTGTGTTGGGATCATTGTCCTGCTAGAAGATGGAGTTCTCAGGATGATGTGCAGTGTTGAACCTGCACGAAACATTGATTACTGTATAAGCCAAAAATATTTTTGGTGTCCTCAGACCATAGATTCCTCTTCCACTTGGTCTCAGAGTCCTCTGCAAACTCTAGCTGAGATTTACCATGTTTGGAGGCCATGTTTGAAGCACCCAGGCTATTGTCGCAGTACACAGTGTCTCGCAGCTCAACCGTGGATGACTAACGTCTTTAGAGTTGGCCCCTGACCCTTCTTACTCCGGATTTTCGGTTTTTGAGGATGGCCTGTTCTATTAGGATGTTGAGGAAGTGTGGGCAATATCGCCCAAAAGTTAAATCTAGATTATTTTAGAGGTTTTGATTTTTATCTAAATTGTTTTTGATTTGACCACACAATTCAATTTGATATATAATTACTAAAATAGACAAACAAAAAGTAGCACAATTTCACATTGGTATGCAAAACAAAGATGCGTACACCCACCAACACACACCCATGTTTTACTAATGTAGCTGGCTGATATTTACTCATTTATTTTAATCAAAAATGTATATCAATTAAACAAAATGCTCAACTGTATCAGTTTTATAAGTGAAGTTTTACACATTTGTAAGAATATTGGTGACTATTGTATTTAAAAATAGTAATATTATCAAATTCTTCCTATTCAAAATGCCTGAGATTTGGCAGCTGACACTTGCCGTCATTGTATTAGGTCGGATTTGAAACTTGGCTTTCCACTTGGCTAAGCCCACAAACCATCAGTGGAAGAAATGCCAGAAAAGGCAAACTTTTAAACCTGCGACTGGCATTTATCACAAAATATCTAGGGCATGTACCACAATTGATTGAGGGTCCCTATTTTTTTTGTTTAACTGTGACTGAAGATATAAATGTTCAACTATAACTTCAAGTGAGTCATGAACTTAGACAGATGGTCTAATATCCATCTGTATTCCCCTTTACCATTTACAAATCCATGCTGAGACCACATAGGTAACTCAAGATAATCTAGAGTTCTGGAATCAAGGCTATACTACTCACCTCAGATTTTTGAAAAAAAGCTAAGCAACCCACAATCCCTTATTAAAAATACAATTGGATAACCTATCCGGAAGATCAGAATCCACGTTTTCAGTTGTGAAAAGCCCCATTCTAGCATGTAATCCTATCCGATTGGGGTAATCCGATCAGATAACTTTTGAAAAACCGACCCCTGGTGACTTTCCTTTGCATCATCCTTTCTGTCAGGGAGCAGTTTTGTGAGGTGACGGTTGTAGCAGTAATGCTCTCTTTGCTGTACAGTCAGTGCCAAGCCTGGTTACACAGTCTGATAAGTCACAGCACGCATGCCTTGTCCTGGGCCAGGCTGTCCTCTCCTCTGCACTGCGTTAAAGAGTGTGTGTGTGTGTGTGTGTGTGTGTGTGTGTGTATAGACTCACGCCAGTGGAAGAAATGTGGGACAATCTCTGCTAATTTCCTCTTGGCTGTGTGCCATAGAGACCAGCCATGCCAGGGAAGTCAGCAAAAGACACTCGAACACAAACACAATCAAGGAGATACAGGCACAACTTAAAGATAAACATAAATGATGTCCAGTAACATTAGAGTGCTCTACATTCAGGGCCTGGTTGAAATGACTGCATATGGATCTTGTTTTGAATAATGCTCTAGTCGAATTGATTGTTATTTATGTAAATTCCAGTGTTTGAAGACATACCTCCTCTCAGCCCCTGAAACCCTTTAAGAGTGGCAAATTCTATTTTTACCTGAAGTCTTCTAGTGTTTCAATGGAAGAGACAACACCCACTGGAAATGATGTTACAGAAATCAATAGCAGACTTGCACATCAAAAGATAGTTCCTAAAAAGCATGGTTCTTTATCTTTTGACTGAGTAACAAACAGCATACATCATGTGACTGTGAAGTGATGTGTGGGTTTGTAAATCCCAGGTCATCTCTTCTGTAGGTAGGGGTCACCATAATATGTTTGTTGTTTAACATTTTCAGAACAGAGAGGAGAGCAGGGGAGAAGGGATGTTAATGCAGGACTCTAATACAGCATATTTTTATTTTAGAAGAGGGGTAGAGACAGGGGTAGAGACAAGCAGAATGATGATAGAAATGAGAGTGCCGCTGGCGTTTTTCCTCAGAGTGCCTGAGAGGCCAGCTGGCTAGTGTTCAGGCAATGAGTGGTGCTGTTATTGCAGTGTTGGTCCACAAGCTCTGAAACAGCAGTAATTACTTGGTGCTTCTGTCGCTAGAATTATGAAAGCACAAAAATAGCACATCAGACAGCAGAAAGGGAATAGAGCAGAAGATAGATGCACATCTATCTCCAAACATGAGTGTTTGGATTTGGAGATACATTCTGGAAGGAACTACGGCACATGTGGCAAACACCTTCAAAACTCTGGAGAGGAACTGCTGGCATGATTTTGACTAAATATGGGAAAAGTCTCTATTTGCCATAGAGATCTGGCATTTCAAAAATTATGCTGAATTGGCCCAGATAAGGGGCATCAAAAACAAACAATTCTATAAACTGTCTTAGTTTCAACATTTGATATGTTGTCTTTGTGCTGTTTTCTATTGAATATTCTTGAAGGACAATCTTTCTCATCCACTCATAATCAGGAAGTGTGATGAAGTCAAAACAGTGCTTGGCGAATCTGACAAATAGTCCTGTGGTTCTTGGGAAGTGTATTCAGTGTAACGCAGAGTAAAAAATACATTGTAAGCATTCATGGAAGTCTACTTGATTTGAAAACTGCAATGAGGCTATGTTTCACCAGTTAACAAAGCAGAAGTTAACAAATCATGAGTCAAATCAGACTAACAACTGTAAGTTGTTGAGGTTGACATCCTACATTAACGCTTGAGGTTGACATCCTACATTAAACTGAATCAAAAGTGCTTTTGCAGATTATCCTCACCACACATTTGCAGGTATGTTTGTGCGGATGTGCAAGGTTGTGGCAATAATGATAATGATTTGAAATCAGATTTAGTGCAGAATCTTTTTCCACTTCTGCCTACGTGCTTTTCAAACACTGTAGTAGGGTTGTGATGGATTGCAGACGGGCCGTGGCTCCATGGCCAGCCCAGTGGTCTGTAAAGTAAATCTGTCTTCAGTGTCAGCTGAGTTTACAGAGGTCCCATGAGGCTATTTCAATCACTGAACTGCTGCCTGTCTTTTCTTCAACACTCTGATGGCCCCATTCCTACGTTGTGATCAGACTGACATTGTTTGGATGATAAAAGAAGGGAATGCCCCTGATCCTGGAGCGTAGATGTATGTCAGAAGTCTGAAGTGGCTGCTTCTCCCCGTCTCCTTTGAGGTCAAATCCCTGGTAGGTATCCTACATTTTACTATAAAATCAGTTTGGATGGAGGGCAGGGGAGATGACATTGCAGAATATTGAAGTGCACCCAGTGTTTCCATAGATGATCTGTTGTCATGGACTGCAGAGTTCATATCCTGGTCAGGCAGGGTTAAACCGATGACTGCATAATGACTTCAGCCATATAAATTGCAGTTTGGTAAATTGAATGTTGTTAGGTAAACATTTAATGTTTGCTGCGATAACTGACAATCATTTCAGCGGGAATGATATCGTGGCGAGCCTTGACATTTCCTGTAAACTCTAGATAACCCTTAACTTGACTTGGCTTTTCCTTTACAAGGGAGGTTGTGTAGGTTGTTGTTGTTGTTGTCATCGTTTCAAGCTGTAGCCTCAATGTGGCAAGATAATAGGATATAGTTCATTTATTTAAGGTAGAAATAAAATGTTAAAATGAGAAGGACAAGCTATAGCACTAAACATGTTGGCTTGTTATTTAACAACTTGGAAGGGTAGAAAATGCATAATACACAAGTATTCAGACCCTGCAAGATGTATCCTATGATCATCCTTAAGATGTTTCTAGAACTTGGAATCCACCTGTGGCAAGTGTAATTAATTAGACGTTAACTTGAAAGGCTCACTCCTTATTTTTATGAGGTCCCAGACGGTGGAAGTTTATAACAACAATTGCTAAAAACATTAAAAGTCCCCAGGACCTGAGTGTGCTGTATAATGCAAGACGTTTTGTACCACCAAGACTCTTCCTAGAGCAGGCCATCCAGCCAAACTAAGTAATCAGGCAAGAAGGGTTCTAACGAAGTTTCAAAGTCTGTCTCTGTAGAGGACAACCATCTCTGCCACACTTCATCAGTCTGGCCTTACATGGAAGCCATATGACAAGCAGCCTGGACTTTGCCAAAGAACACTTAAAGGTCTCTAAAAGCACGTGAAAAGTATGTGATAGTCCTTGATTGGCCCAGCCTAATCCCGGACTTCAACCCCATTGAACATCTGTGAGGAGACCGGAAGATTGCAGTTCACAGATCCTCCCCAATCAACCTGACAGAGCTTTAGAGGATCTGGCACAGTTTTTTCAGGAGAACATATGGAGACCTATATCAATATACCATGGCCTTCTCATTTTGGAAAACCAAATGTATCATATCATTCCGAACACTATATCTGTTGTTCCGTTCACTTTCATTTAATCCAAGCCTTCCTTTAAAAACTCACAAAACTGTGTTAGTTCCAAATAATTATGTCTCCACAGTCCAAGATTAGGTTAGATAATCCAAAAATAGACAACCTTTCTATTAATAAAGTGTCTGAATATTTATATGAATGAAATGTTGTTTTTTTAGTAAAAAAAAATATTTGCATACACAATAAAAAATGTTGCCGTTGTAATGTTGCATACAGTTAAGCTCGAAAGTTTTAATACCATTGGAGAATTGGTAATATATATACCATTTGTAAAGAAAACATGAGTGAGCAGGCAAAATGCATGTCTTTTATTTCTCATAGGATTCACATTCAACTGTAGGTCATAACAGAATGTGAACAGTCATGAAACAAAACATTGCAACAAAGAAAAAAAATGCATGTCCTTAGATCTTAATACTGTGTACTGCATCAATAACAGCATGCAGGCTTTTGAATTAGTTGTCTATGAGGCCCCGAATTCTTGCAGGTGGTAAAGCTGCCCATTTGCCTTGGAAAAATACCTCCAGATTATGTAAGGTCTTTGGCCGTCTTGCGTGGCTTGATGATATTAGGGTCAGGAGACTGTGATGGCCACTCCGGAACCTTCACCTTTTTCTGCTGTAACCATTGAAGGGTCAACTTGGCTTTGTGCTTAGGGTCATTGTTGCGCTGGAAAGTCACATGTGCAGCTTTTGAGCAGAATAATTCAAATTGTCTGCCAGTATTTTCTGACAACATGCTGCATTCATCTTGCCATACATGTTTTACATGCCTATAGAGCTCACACACACCCAAAACATCAGTGAGCCACCACCATTCTTCACAGTGGGGATGGTATTCTGTTCACTATAGGCATTGTTGACCCCTCTCCAAACATAGCGCTTATGATTGTGAACTTAAAGCTCTATTCTTGTCTCCAATTTACAGTGTGCCAGAAGCTGTGAGGCTTGTCAAAGTGTTGTCAGGAATATTGTAATCAGGCTTTTTATTAAAAAAGACTTATTTCTGGCAACTCGACTATGCAGCTCATTTTTGTTCAGGTATCATCATATACCTCACTATCAAACAACCACACTATCTTTCTCCAGAGCAGCCTATATTTCTTCTGAGGTTACCTGTGGGTTTTTCGTTGTATCCCGAACAAATCTTCTGGCACTTTGGCCTGAAATCTTTCTTGGTCTACCTGACCTTGGCTTGGTATCAAGAGATCCCTGAATTTCCACTTCTTAATAAGTGATTGAACAGTACTGACTGGTATTTGCAAGGCTCTGGATATCTTTTTTATATCCTTTTCCATCTTTATGAAGTTGCATTACCTTGTTACGCAGGTCTCTTGACAGTTCTTTTTTGCTCCCCATGGCTCAGTATCTAGCCTGCTCAGTGCATCCATGTCAGAGCTAGCAAACTCATTGACTATTGAAAAACTATTCAAAAAGCCATAGGTGTGGGAAATTCACCTTTAATTGCCATTTTCACCCATGTGTGTCACCTTATGTGTCTGTAACAAGGCCAAACATTCAAGGGTATTTAAGTATTTGATCAGGGCCATTTGGATGATTTCAGTTAACATTTTGCATTAAAAAGGAGCAAAACAACTGTGATGATAAATAGCTTCATATGATCACTATCCTCAAATGAAATACATTTTGTGTATGATCAATCATATTTTCCAAATCAGTGCCAAAATGTTACTATTTTTGCCAAGGTATGCAAACTTATAAGCACAACTGTACATGAAGAAGACAAACACATGCACTGGTAGGATGGAGGACTTCTAATCAAAATAACTAAAAAATTAAACTAAAAACCAGACATGAAACAAAACAGACCAATGTTATATAAGGTGTAAAAACAAAAACCGACAAGGAACTCATATAAGGTTCATGACGAGGGAAACAGGTGAGGGCAAAAACCAACAGGCCATTATTCAAAGTAGTAAGATGCTAGTATTACGTGATGTAAAGCTGTTAAAACAGCCAGTGGCAAAAGCCATTACAGTTCATTAATGCTATTTGTGGTGGAAGTAAACTTCATCAGAAATGTTAGTCAGTTCAACAAAATGGTTAATGGTGCCTAGCTAAATATTCAAACTTGACATAATGTTAATGCGCAACAAAATGATCTAATGTCCAGACGTAACTTTATGACATGGTAGTATGCCCCCCATGTTCCCAATACTGGCATACTAGCTTATTGTATACTAAACAGAATGTACTTCACCATCACGCGCAAAGTACGTACTTGTACGTAGTGTGTAGTATGCAATTTGAGATTCACATATAATACAACAAAATGAAGAAAGTGAAGGGGTCTGAATAGTTTCCAAAGGCACTGAGTTTACTAGGTTGTGATGTTCTAGATAGATATTGCCATTAACTGATGTTGTAATTCCTAGCTAACCAGTGATCATTACCTGTTGCCAACCATGTCCTTGAATGTACGTTTTGTAGCTCTTTTGTAAACCTGAGTGCTTGGGGAGTGCATTCAGCAGATAAAATGGTCCCATAAATCACCCACTCTATTCAATAAAGGTAGGACAAAGCAAAGTGTAATACTGATTGAGTCTTCACACACACCACAGGTATTAAAACACGGGTCCCTTCTTTAATGTCTCTTAATGTCTGTGGAATTTCCTTTCCAACTATTGTGTTGCACCTGAACCAGAAACAGTAGTTTCAAGGGAGGCAGTTGTCTCAGCTGACTTGTCAAGAGGAAGTTGAATGTTTATGTAGTATGAGCGTTATTTATTTGCTCCGGCAACTACAACAACCTGGCATCCTGGAGTTGATTATTTCTAAGAAAAACACAGGCAATTTGCACTGTTGCAAAGATCAGTTAGTGTACAAATTGAATACACTGGTAAAATAATTTACCCCACTCATTGACACAGGCAGACTGCTTAACAGTATGAATCTGAGCACTACCTCTGCATACCCAATCCTGGATCACACAGAGTGTAGGACCGTTGACGTCTAAGAGTGGTCAGATTCAGAGGTAGAGTTTCGGACAAGGACGATATTAAACAATGAAATTAGTACTACACCATAGCATACAAAAGTTAGTTTACCTCAGAAAACCTTTACAGTGCTAGAGGTTAACTATTTCATTTTTACGACATAGGGAGTAGGTAAGTAAGGATGATAGACAAGCTGAGAGAATTTCTTAAAATATCTTTTAATCAGTTATTTTATGACATTAATATGCTTTAATCTTGGGACTAAACTATGTGGAAAGGTCATTTTCTTATTTCCTGTCTTAGAGGCAATACAAATGTCTCTTTCCCTCTCTCTATCACACTCACCCACAGTTATTTTACTATTTCAGTGAAGATTTTATGGGAACAAAAATGTATTCACATTAAAAATCATAGAAAATCCTATCCTAAACCCAAATGTAACCCCAACCCTTTCCCCTAACTCCAAGCCTAAAAATATATAATGAGGATGATAAAAAGATATATACATTTGTTTTGCTATAAACAACAGTGCACCTGCTATTCTGACTGGAATGTTATCATGACAGAATATCATTATCAAGAATGATATTTTTAAACCTGGCAATTTGACCTTTTATTTTGTGTTTGATTTGTGTTACAAAGTACAGTGCCATGTTATATGACCAAATGTGGTTATTATTCTACTTTTGTTTTGACAGTGATGTAACCATAATTTTATTTCCATACAATGACAAGAACTGCCTCTCATCTTCTACTGTAGCTAATATGGACCTGATGGGCCACTCAATCTGATCTTCTTATGATTTATCATTTAGCTGCAATTGCACTACTCATTTTTATTCTGATTTGACCGCCAAAGTTCAGTCTCAGATTATTCTCTTTCCATTCGCTAAACCCCCATGTCATCTTGATGTTTCTGTGGCGGAGGAGAACAGAAAACAGTGCAGAAGCTCAATCTGTTATCTCTGTTTAGCAGGAATGTCTCCTAATGGAGCAATGTCCACATTAATCATCCTGATTCAGTCTCCGCTGAAGACTATTATAACCACAGCTCCACTGTTGCGTTGGGATGTGTTATGCATCCTCTCCTCTTCCTTCATTCTCATAAAAGGGCTACCTTCTCTTTGGTTTATATTCCAGATCAACCTTAATATTATTCTCTCTGTTTGCAGGCATTCATTTTTTTTCTTGTGTTACATCATCTAATTTCATGTGTTTCATTTTCCAAAATGAATTAGTAACAGTTCTACAGATCATCTAACACTGGACATTTTTTAATTTCTGATAGCCCACTGCTGACATGTTGTATCACGCTTTTGTTCACTCATGTTTCTAATCCAAACAGTTGGAATCCAAGGACTTACATTTTATTTTCTTTGCATTTAAAGTCTCTAATGTTCTCTGTGATACATACAGTACTACAAGTATGATGCAGTTCAATGCTGATGAATTAAACAAATAACCATGCCAATGCAACCATTACTTACCAATGTTTGGGATTTTGATTCCTATGGATTGTTCTAGAAATAGGACTAATTTGCTGACAGTTTTGTTCACTGTTAGTTTTGATTCACGTTTTGTAGAACTGATTAAAGCAATAAGAATATAGAGAGCCCATTAAAAATAATATTCATTTTGGCAGTGCACTACCTATAACATGCACATACATTTTTGCATGAAAAAAGTATGTATACAGTTGTCTTTTCATTAGAATGGTGTGTTTGTTTGCAGAGGTGGTGCATGCACAAGCACTAATAATGTGGTGCATGCACAAGCACTAATAATGTGGTGCCTGCTCAAGTGCTAATAATGTGGTGCATGCACAAGCGCTAATAATGTGGTGCATGCTCAAGCGCTAATAATGTGGTGCATGCACAAGCGATAATAATGTGGTGCATGCACAAGCGCTAATAATGTGGTGCATGCACAAGCACTAATAATGTGGTGCCTGCTCAAGCGCTAATAATGTGGTGCATGCACAAGCGCTAATAATGTGGTGCATGCTCAAGCGCTAATAATGTGGTGCATGCACAAGCGATAATAATGTGGTGCATGCACAAGGGCTAATAATGTGGTGCATGCACAAGCGCTAATAATGTGGTGCATGCACAAGCGCTAATAATGTGGTGCATGCACAAGCGCTAATAATATCTAGTTTTGATTCCAGGCATTGTATTGAGTCTTGCTAGTTTCTTAATATAAGACCAAGGAAGTGTCAATGTAGGTCAAGCTGGTCATCATTGTGCAGATAAATATGAATAAATCAATCAGACCCATACATTATTTCTGTATAGAAAGTTCCGGAAAAAGGTATTATGGAAAGATAAGACAGACTAACATATATCAGAGTAATAGCAAGGGGAAATCATGAAGAAATAAATCTAAATCATATATCACCTCATCTGAAATCCAGTGGAGGAGGTTTTATTGTTTTGTAATTTGGGCATGTACTGTATGGCTCCACTGGACCTGGCAATATACAAAATTACAATGCTGTCATTTCAAAATGGTTCACCCAAACTAAATATAAATAACCTCAAAATAAAGTAGCATTACGGACTGTCAGACCCTGGCTGTGGCCACCAAGCGCATCTGTGCGTCTAGGCATCTCTGCGCTGCAGTTTTGGTGCTCCCCAATTAGAGGCAGCTGCACTGCTTTGCCCCTAACTAATTGGGCAGATTACTAAGCTTCCACTTAACCCACACTTAGGCCTAGTCCACACATACATGGGTGTTTTATAAAACACGGTTTTTGTCTATGCATTTTGGCCTTTCCTCCACATGCAACCTGCATTTTAGGTCACTGAAAATTTACTTTTGAAAAACTCCTTCCAGGGTGAAGATATTCAAGAATTCAGTTTTCAGTGATGATGTGTAGACAGGGAAAACTGTTTTTGGGTTGTTACGTCAAAGTGTACACCGTTATTTCCTTTGTTTGCATGAGGCGATTTTGTGCATTGGTAGACATAGCTAAAATAATGCTGTTTTTAATTATATTGAGGAGCAGTGCACACTCGAATGTGCTACAGAGGTCACTGGTACATTCAACACTTGTGCCATTCCTGTTAGCCTACCGGAGCCGGTGATAACTGTGCTTGGATCAATGACCAGAGACCCTGACGGGGGGAAAACCGGGCCATTTGACGGGGGTGGGCTTAAATATAATGATTTATTAGTCAGTCACTCTTGGTATTTAGTACTACCTAGCTAAAACATTAAACAATAATTGTTTATGACCTGTTTTATGAACAGTAACATTATTGCTATTTATTTTTAAAAATGACCCGTTGTTTGGGTCCTAAACGTTCAATTTTGGCCCGGGCCCTGGGATTCCTGTCAGCATCTCTGTCAATGACATTTGTTTCGAGAATGAATGGGAAAAAACTGTTTAAATTTTTTTTTTTTTTAAGAATGTACATTTGGACTTGGTCTTGGTGTGGATCATTGTTAATGCCTAGTACATTTTTGTCAGTTAGTTGCTGTTGGCTCTTTTATTTTGTTTCTGTAAAGAAGGATTCTAGGAACGTATTGGAATCATTGCTCGGAGCCTTGTGTCCTGCCTACTCCGCTCCTCAGAGTGTCGGAGACAAGTGTGGAGGTAGCGCCTGAGGCCCTGGTACCCAGACAAGACAGCAGTTGAGGAAAACACCAGCCAGGCCTCCTGGTCATGCCCAATATGTCCTGCTTCAGGAGCGGAGCTTCCTCACGCCCTGGCACATCCAGCTCCCCTGGCGCCTCCAGCCACTCCGGCACCCCGTACTGCTTTGGGGGCGGAACCTTCTCCCTCTGCTCTGGGGGTGGAGCCTCCACCAGCCAGGCCTCCCTGTCATGCCTGCTGGTCTCCAGCCCAGTACGTCCTGCTTCGGGGGCAGAGCCTCCTCCCGCTCTAGCGCCCCGTTCTCCTCCAGCGGCCTGTCGTGCTCCGGGGCTGGAGCCTACACTTGCAGCTGCCTCTAACTGGGGAGGCTACTTTAGGTTCCAGTTAACCCACACTTGGTGGTAAATTGTTTATGCCTAATGCATTTTGTCAGTTGGTTGCTGTTGGTTCTTTTTTGTTCCTGTAAAGAAGGATTAAAGGAATGTATTTGAATCATGGCTCTGTGCCTTGTGTCCTGCCTACTTTACACTGTGACACTGACATTTACCACATTCATTGTATGATTTCAAAGTGCTAGAATACAGGGATACAATATAATCACTGTCTAAATACTTTAGGAGTTCACTATTTTAGGCACTGAGCTCAGCCTTCCGATGGTTTTGGTGTTTCTTTCCCTTGTGGAAGTTATCATGGTTTTGGGTAAATGCGCACCAAATGTATGTTTTCTGAGCTAGTAACAAGCCAGTAAAAATTCTGTGTTGCAATGATTCACAAGAATACCTGACTACAACAGTATAATATGCCCTTACAGTGAGACGTCTGATGTGCTTTTCACAGTATTTCGGAACCCAAACTATTTATTTACATGCTACACCTACTCACAAAGCATCCTCGAAAGAATTACGTGCATATGTAACTATTTTGGAAAACGTGGTTACGTTTGGTATGAACAGCGGTGCTATTATGTTCAATATCGTTGCTTTTGATCTTTAATGACTCATAAATATGATCACTGTCAACATATGAGAAGTGCTGTTTATCTAGCATTGGAAACTGCCTGATAGGGGCAGTTATGTATGAATTCATTGTCAAATAGTATGGCTGTCTATATTCGTGAGTTGCATTTGGGGATGTTGCGCGGGTGTTTCTGCAACTGACTTTCTGTCTGGTGGTAGCAAGTTCAATTAGTTTGAGGTGAGACTTTTGTTGGGGAATTGTTTTGTTCAGGGAGACGATTTGTAATACCAAGCCTGACGCCATTACTGGGTTGCCTAATTCTAACCCCTAAGTTAACTTTAATCATTAACAGTAAATGTAGAATCAGACCTGAGTTGTCCTTCTGTCAAGAAATTATCCTTATCCATCCTTCTAATAACCGTATTATCCTTAAGCAAATATGTTATATTCTTAGCAGATTCATACCTAGTTATATGTACTCAAACCCTTGATTTTGCCAGTACCTGAGAACATATAGACAGTTAAACAGCTGAGCCTAAATTAGAAATATATTTACTTTAGTTATAACACTTTTAATCTGATCTGTTTGTTGACTTGTTCTATTAGGATAAATTTGCAGAGCAGAATTCCCCAGTCATAGGCCTATAAACCTGCAGCAGTTGGCACTCTGGTCCTGAAAGCATATGTCTAAACGCTTGTCACGGTCAACATGAAATCTTTTGAACAATTTTTTATTTAATTTTTCCACATCAGAGTGAAAATAAAATGTGACCGCCATCCATTAGTATTGACATGGGATGTACATTAAATCACTTTGCAGAGAGCTTTGCATTTAAATGAGAGAGAGAGGTGCGGTACAGTGGAAAATTCCATATGTTTATCTCTGCTGCAAGCTCTTGCTGCCTTAAGATCTGCTCCTTTCATGGAAAACAATTTTTTCCCCATTTCTTGGTAAAGACACACCTTAAATACATGTTAGCAGGCAAATGAAATATGTTCCTGTGACTGTAAATGTTTAATTCAAATAACTTCTCATTACTATAAAGCGATTAAGTCTATGCTCCCCCTCAATGTCAGGGAGTAAATGGGGCAGCATATTAGGCTGTATCAGAAAACGAGCTTCTTTTCATTCCTCCACCTTCAGTTTGACTGTTGAGTCAGCTGTTGCAACGAGACCTGGTTTTATAATTAGGAGAGACCATTATTATTAGGAACATATTGGAAAAAATCATTAATTTAATAAAGGCCTAATATAGCAGTGATGTCACATTTGATATTTTTCAGAATAGTCTTTTCAAATTCAAATTAATACAGATATACGCAATCTGGTGTGTATTTTGGATAGCTATATTATGTATAGGCCCAAGTTATAAAAAATCTGTGGATATTAATCTTTTGGTAAAACTCTTTGCTTTGACTATATTTATTTAATACCAAATGATTTCTTGAAGAAGGCAATAGCGCAACCTCAGTAATGCTATGGATTTTTGCCCTTGATTGAAGAAAGCTTTAAAGGGATAATTCAGCATTTTGACAATGAAGACTTTCCTAGAACCAGACCTGTGACCTGACTCATGTATGAAAAAAGTTAGCAGTCATTTGAGGAAACAACTGATCACATACTGTATTTAACTATACATATTTTTGTGTGTTAAAAATGTGAATATTCAAAAAAGGTGGATTGCACAAATATTTATTCCCCAATAAATGTTTCACATTGTATAGTGTTACAATCTGGAACTATAATAGACTTCATTGGAATTTTTGGTCACTGAATAATACAAGTATTATATAATGTTGATTATTTCATTCATCCTCTTTGGTATTTCAATTGTTTTCAGAAAATAAATATCCATTCTAAAAAGAATGTAAAGAATGCATAACTGCGACTGGAACAGGCTGTCCACTGAAACTGACAAACCAGGTAATAAAAGGCTAATGGTATCTCTAAAAAAGCTACTGAGCCAGGAAAGGGAGAAGGGAAAAACTGTTCATATGTCCACTATTATGCAATTTATATAAAAAAAATGTTGAGGCTGACATTTATATGATGAAAAACCAAAGACTTAATTAGCCTAAAGATAGTAAATAATTGTAATTAGCTATTTGTTTGGTGGCCTGTCAAATATGTATCTTAAATATACAGACTGGATTGAAATAAGTGAATGGAAAATAAAAACATGTTAACTTGATCATATATTAATCAAAACATTTCTAAACATTGGTAAGCAATACATGTACCGCAATACAATATTAGTTATCTTATCCCAACCAAAAGAGAAGCCTTGAGGAAGACAACTTGAACTACATAACTAATGGTCTGGGACATTGATTTATAAAAAGACTTAAACTTCGCATTTATCATTTCACTTCAACATTTAACTAGAAATAGGCAGCAGTGAGGCACATGGAATTATCTTACATTCCAGGATAACATTTGCATTCAGACTGACTAAAAAACCCATTTGAATAAATACTGACACAACCTAATAGAGTAAAATTTGGCATCAACTTTATATGGATGTGTATGAACTTTAAAATGGAATAACAAGTATTCCTCAAGGAAAAGTAAACAATTGCAATACTACTGTATGATGAATAATCCAATTTCCTTGCTCACAGAGACCACCATGTTTTTGCTAAAATATATCCTGGTACTGAAGAATGTATCCAAGATCCACCAGCATACACAGTATTTTACGTGTATTGGTTCTTTTTTCCTAATGCGTTCTCATTTCAATGGCAAACTGTTGTGCATGTCCAAAAACCTGTTTTATGTTTTTGTGGATAGTCTTATTGTTAAAACCTCCACAGCTATGAATTTTGCTTGTAATTTTTGCCTGTGATGTTTGCAGATTAAAATATTTTTGTTTTACAGAAACGCTCCTGTGTATCAACATTCTTAGAGCTCCATGACATCTCTATAGCATAACAAAGAATCACATTTTTTTCTAATAATGTTCCCAATGCCCCCATTTATTTCTTCAATGTAATGAGCTTTATTGTTGCTCTGATCATTTTCATACTGCGTGTTAATGTTTTGATCATGCACAATGTAACATAGGAACTATGATTGGCTGCTTTGAGATCAGATTCCATCAGATGCATAGTCAAGGTAGTTTAACCTTGAGTCACAACAGATAGGAAAAAAGTGGGAATGAAATTAGGCTGTTTATGAAGACAGCGTTAAGAAAGAACAATGCACAGCCTAATTGAGATGAGTGTCAATTAAATTATTCATAAATTCAACATAATGACTAAGCTTAAGAAGGATTAGCAGCAGAGAAATGTTGGGAAATAGAGTTCTCTGTTTAAAACTAATGTAGCTTTTATTGTGAATAGAAATATGGTGTAGTCCATAATTAACATTTAAATAGTATATATTTTCATGGATGTTAGGGATGAGCTATTTCCATTCATTGGGTTGCTATTTTATATTATATTATCTATTTTTATCAAATGTAGTAAACAGTTTCTCAAGAAACAAACTTGTTTTAATTATGCATAAAAATAAATAGCATTCACAACTGTTCAAAAGTTTTAGGTCACTTAGAATTGTCCTTGTTATTGAAAAAAAATTATCCCCATTAAAATAACATCAAATTGATCAGAATACAGTGTAGTCACTGTTAATGCTATAAATCATTATTGTAACTAGAAGCTGATTTTCAATTGAATATCTACATAGGCGTACAGAGGCCCATTATCAGCAACCATCACTCCAGTGTTCCAATGGTTTGCTAATCCAAGTTAAGCATTTTAAAAGGCAAATTGATCATTGGAAAACTATTTTGCAATTAGGTTAGTACCGCGGAAAACTGTTGTGCTGATTAAAAAAGCAATTAAACTGGCCTTCTTTAGTATGAGCCTTCTCTTTGTTGAGTATCAGCAATTGTGGGTTTGATTTTAAGCTCAAAATGATCAGAAACAAATAACTTTCTTCTCAAACTCATCAGTCTATTCTTGTTCTGGGAAATGAAGGCTATTCCATGTGAGAAATTGTCAAGAAACTGAAGATCCCGTACAACGTTGTGTACTATACTGCTCCTTTCACTGAACAGCGCAAACTGGCTTTAACCAGAATTGAAAGAATTGTGGGAGGCCCCGATGCACAACTGAGCAAGAGGACAAATAGTTGTGTAGTTGAGAAACAGATGCCTCACAGTTCCTCAACTGGCAGCTTTATTAAACGGTACCCGCAAAACACTGGCAGTGTTGCAAAGAAAAAGCCATATCTCAAACTTGCCAATATAAAAAAAGACTAAGACGGGCAAAAGAACTGGACAGAGGAAGAGCTCTGCCTAGAAGGCCAGCATCCTAGAGTTGCCTCTTCACTGTTGTCGTTGAGACTAGTGTTTTGACATTTAAATTCATTGCAGTATTCACCATCGGGTATGCATAATGTGTTCTACTGTAAACTACTCAAATGTTATGATGACAATATTTCATTGACAGGATCTCCCTCATTGAGTAGAATCACACCCCTAGCATATACATAGCTTTACTCATTATGAACTCTAGGATTGTCCAGATAGTGCATAAATCCAATCGCTCAAACTCATAACAGCCCGCTAGTGCTAAGTGGGGGAACGGCTTTCCTCATGAGCAAAAGCCTCTCTCTCCCTTCACCACCCCCCGGTCTCAATGTCCCTCTGATATACAGTGGCCCGGAGGTTCTTCGCCATTATGGATCACCACTCTCGCACACAAACCTACTCCTTAATACCTACATTCTTCACCATCATTTACATAGAATATGACTGATGCAGCAAAACTCGCTGTCCCCAGAGAAATACCGTTGGAAACATGGAACCGAAGTAAATCTCATGCTAGGGTTCTGGCACTGCTTTGCCATTAATCACCTACCTGTCCATCCATTGCCACATAACTATAAATAGACAGAGTTTTATAACCAGGCCCTTACATTACATTCACTATTCACTTTAACCGCAGATGGAAAAGGAAATTCCTTTAAAGCCCTTTTAATGGGTAAAGAGCATCTACATCAAGCGTTCCCTTGGAATATCCCCATTTAGGGGAAACTCTGTCATCCATTTCATCACTGAAACAGCTGAGAGCAGCTCTAGCCACAGTGTGACCAGGCTGTCGCCGCCGGCAGCGGTTCGACTGATGCAAATCCACAGACTACGGACGTCTTGGGTGTGAGCGAGGGTGGGTTTCAGGTGGAGTTGGTTTAGCATACCCCGTGTGTTATGAGGATGAACTTGGGGGGTGCTACACATTTCGACTGATACGAATGTGGCCCCGTATTCAGTACCACAAAGCACTTAGAACACCCCAGAAAAAGCTCCACTGTGTGAATCGATTCCATTACACCAATGATTGCCCTGCTGCCGGGGAGGATAGTGGGACGTCAGAAAGGCCCTGGATAAGTAATGACTAAAGTAAACTCTGTTTATTCATGCTAAGACACTTGCTTAGGTGGTGAGCAACACTTGGCGATGAATAACCACGTTTAAAGACGAGTATAATAGGAAGTGAAAAGAGTGGAGGTTAGAGTAGCACACGCTATGTTTACCCCACCAGGCACATCCAGCTCAGAGTTACCTCTGTTTACACACCCTGCATCTACTTTACATATTGACTACTGCACACTTCGACACTTGAAGCCCACATACCTTGCTGCAAGCGTAGGAGTGGGATCCGATGACAAATCCAGGATAAATCAGCTTAGACTTAACTTCTCAGAAAATCCAGTTAGTTGGTTGGTATTCTCTCCGTTTATACAGTCACATTTGTAGAGCAAGATTAAACTTTGTTTGCACATGCAGAAGACTAAACTGTGTATGTGCACAGAATTGTTTAACGTATCTGACAGTACAAACATAATACCTGAATAGTTGCCATCCTTTATGTACAGCAAATATGGAGCTGTGTTTCGACAGCTACTAGATAGATGAGAGGCTTTCTTTATATTGCATCTCTTCGATCCATTGCTCTTCTCCAGAGCCACAAGCAAGAGAGTGTTCTCCGCTAATGATCCCTCTGAAATTAAAAAGCTTTAGCCCTGAAACTAAATACATCCGATCTCCTATCCATCAGAACCTGGCCCATCAATGCTGCATCTGTATTAATGGCCCACTACTTCATTTGGACCAAATAAAACACCACAAACAGCACCCCCTTGTTGGATATAAGACCTGAGGTATGTGGCTGAAGGAATGGAAACAGTCTTTAATTCAAAAATGGAGTCATATATCTAATGTCTTACCTACAGCATTTATTTAAACCATCTGGGATGTCTGTGGATATCACAGATTTAGACATAATAGAAACCCTCTGTATTTTCTCTGACCGCTGTAGCTTTACACACATAGAAATCAAAAGGAACATTAATAACTATGCGAAGACATGACTATTTAGAGTATATATTATATTTCAGTTCACAAAAGACCAAGATATTGTCTGAATGTGATGGGAATCGGAATACCGAAATGGCTTGTGCACAGCATATCAGGACCAGAATCTCCAGCTCAGCTTAGATCCCCAGCTCTATATTATTTTCCCTCCCTCCCTCCCTCCCTCCCTCCACTTCATTCTCTCCTTGACAGTGACATGGACATAAGAGAAGATGATGATTACACCTAAAATTGCTTGCAGTGTTTATGTTAATGGTGTAAATGGCCGCCTAATTTCTGTCCTCCAGACACGAACAGGCACGTCTTTTTCCAGAGAGCGTTTCTCATGGCTGGACAGACTTACTCTCCACCATCTTTGGTACTGTGATGGAGGGCTGAGGGCAGGCAGTGGGCTGCATGGCCCAAAAGGTGGCAACTCGTATCACAAAGCAGTCTACGCATTCGCTTCCAAAGTATGAGCCACACAAAGCATGTAGGTCTGTGTGCGATAACCATCCAATGTCACAGTGTTTCCATAGCTGGGCCTTTCGATGGTACAACCTCACATCCATCACCTTCTATAATCAGCAGGCTGTACTTTGTATAGTCAGCATACATAACCAAGCAAGGAATATTAGGGGAGCTCACTTGAAAAACATGAATTTGAAATGATAATGCATAAAATATATATACAAATCACCAGATCTCTCAAGATTGGTAACTTCATTGCTATGTTAGCAAATAGGGCTAAGGCATCACTGGTATGGCTGGAGGAAAATAGAGCCATTTCTTAATTAAATTAAACACTTGTATGTGCTGACATGGAAAGATCCTTTGCTAGGAGGATAGATTGCTTGATGGTGAATGTCAAAGGAAATGATGCGGTTCAATAGCTGCCTCATGATGGAATGCTTTGGTATTTGTCCTCGAGCCATGGTATGTCTTAGGCCCGGCCTGGCGTCACATCCATCCAGCCTCGGCATCATTCAATGTCATCTGTTGCATGTTTAATGTTTAAGGTGTGTGCAATGCCACTACAAAAAGAAGAACGCTATAGTCATTACCTATGTAATTCTTCTTTAGCTTGTCTAAATTAGGAATGATTGCCTATAACTAATTTTACACTGATTAAAAACCACTTTAGATTTACATCAGTCTATATGGAAGATTGGAGCTCTATCCAATTACATATGCACAATTACAGTGCACAATTGAAGACTGACTACTTAAAGAACATCCTGTGGGAATGGGACTTTGTGTTTTTATATCAATTAGTCAAAGTACCACCTCGGTAGGAGCCATTGTCATTTAATGCCTTGATCCAGGCACAAAGGGAGGACAGTTTCCACTGACCACGTCCTCTCACTAAATACACATTGCCACCTGCTGCCAGACTCTATTAATTCAGGTTTGGCCACAACATTTTGTTTTATTCAGCTACAGACAGATGCTTGTTCAGTGGATACAAATGTCAAGGTGGTAACCATACAAAAGCTAATGTAAATCCTATTCATTTATGTATTTAGGAACAACAGTAAACATTTAGCAACAGCACCCTGAGGACATTTGAGTAGTACATATCCTGGTTCAAAACGTCAAACACATCACTGCAACATCATCTATCCCTATAGGAAAAGGTGTGGCTGTTGAGGATAGCAGTCTACTTAGAGAGGGGAGAGAGAGAGAGAGAGAGAGAGAGAGAGGGGAGAGAGAGGGGAGAGAGGGGAGAGAGGGGAGAGAGAGAGAGAGAGAGAGAGAGGAGAGAGAGAGGAGAGAGAGGAGAGAGGGGAGAGAGGGGAGAGAGAGAGAGAGAGAGAGAGAGAGAGAGAGAGAGAGAGAGAGAGAGAGAGAGAGAGAGAGAGAGAGAGAGAGAGACTGTCTGAAGTTTATTGAGATTCTGTCAGTGTATTTGGCGGATGTACAGTGAAGAAGCGGGATAGCTCAGAGGCTCACTAGAGACCTTGTTAAGGAGGCAGCTCTCAGAAGGAGACAGAATTGATGCCTCTCACTTCACTGTCTCTCTACTGAGGGGTCCAGAGAAACACAGTCATCTGCCCACATGCACCCAACACATTGAAGGCAGGTCAACCAAACAAAACTACATGGCCTGTAGCAACAGCAAAACTGTTTTCCTGAACAGTGTAACTACATCCAAAAGGAGAAGTTGTCTCTGTGTTCCAAACTGTCGTCAGTGAGGTTACAGCACCGGGAATGTGAGAAGAGGGAAATGCAGTGCAACAACAAGATGACGATTGTACCCCCTCCTGTATCTGTCAGAAAAGTACACAAACCTTATGTCAACAACACCATAATCTGACTATAACCCACTGAGCCATTGTTAAGTAATATAGCTAGCTAAAAGAGTGACTCTGGTCATTTTGAGGGGGGCTTATGGGATGGACAGTCTGTCACAGTGTTCTTAGGATTGGAGATCACAGGCTTCCTGGGGCTGTTTAATTGAATTTCTCCTGCATTTTAACAGTCCATCTGGATGGTGAATATATTGTTTTAAACACCACTGACTGGGGAAGGCTTATCTAAAAGGGGTTAAGGAACACGTCCACTTGCGTTTGTGTTCAAATAAAATACTGTATTCCTTAAGCAGGGACGAAAAGTCACTGTCTGTGTAGGAGCTAATTGGTTTCTCCGACTGGCAGGAATTCATTTGGAAAGGGACCTTTGAAGTAACCCCAGTGAAGCCGTTGCTTGCCTTTGTATTCTGTGTGATTACTTTGTCAGCTTTATAAAGTCCCCTGTGGCCTTCTGATGAATGACTTCCAGCGCAGGTTTAAAGTATTACATCAGCCTTGGGTGGGAATTCTCTCATTACTATAACATACTGTCACGCAGGGACGGAGTAATCAAGCTACTGTAGCCCCTAGTAAACCTTATCTACATATATACTGTATCTACGGTCTCCTGCAGCAGTCCTCCCCTCACCACAGAGATTGGCATGACTTGGTCTCTTCTAAGAGTCAGGTTTTGTGTTGAGATATTGCCATTGAAGCTGGGTTGTGCAGCAGGATCCTGACAGCAGGCGTGGTACATTGTGGCAGAAGGCTTGGGTGTTGTGGTCGTCTCACAGACAGCACTGCAAAATTACCGACACTAAAATTCTATCTGCATATTTTTGACATGCTGTATGGAGACAAACCAACCACCGGATCCTGGATGATGGCTGTTTGATTTAGGCAAATGTTACTGCCGTTTAAATAGCACTCATCGTTAGTATTCTGCATCTATGTGAGCCAGAAGAGAAGCTGGGAAATGGCATGGCAGGGGATGCAGCTTGGGAGGGGAATTTGCTTGTGAGGCTGCCGTGCTTGATGTTTACCGAATCAATGAGACAAACAGAACTGCTCTGAATGTCAGGGTTTACAAGATTGAAGACTTTAAATGTGGTTTCTGGTGACTGGCTCTTAGGGCATATTCCATCCAAAAGGTCAGCATTCACATCAACACTGAATGAGTGAATAAGTGTTCCATGTTCATTTGATGCTTTGGCCTCCAGTAATACATGTTTTTAATCAACTGAAATTCAGACTTTCATAATAACAATATCCTGGTATGTTATGACATTAGAGAAACCCAAATCTATCATCTGTGATTTTCACTACCTACTAGTCTTAATTGACCTCAACAGAGAGTATTGACAGAACTTTGGCAGTCATAATAAAGACTTGCTAATGCTTCCAGTCAACAAACGCAAGGCCAGACAGTGGTATGCATAGTATATGCTTGTTCAATAATCATCACCCTCCTTTTGAAACAGAAAATATGGTAAGGGAGTACCTCCCTCGCTGTTCAAAAATGCCTTTCTTACTACAGTACATGCCCTGGGTTTGAAAAACACTGCCCTGCTGTGAAGTAAAGCCCAGTGGCATGACTTCTTGTCAGCATCAGTATTTAGATGTCTGAGGCCTATTGGGAGTCCTCTACCTTCGTAAAAGAGGACCACATGGATGGATGATGAGTATCTACAGTTCACTTATGGAAGATTGTCAGTGGGTGGGATAGTGCCCTCCACGGAGAACCAGGTGGTTGTACAGCAGGGAGCTCTTGGCAGTGGGGGTGTAGCACAGCGAGACTTGAGGGGAGGAGAACATTGTGTAGCTGGCTGAGGGAGTTGAGCGGAGCGTTTCTCACCCCCTGGTACAAGCTGAGGCCTTCCATCCTGCCAAACACAGACCTCAGGCAACACAGGCTCTTCTCCAAGTCTAGAAGGCATGATGGCAATCTCTGTTATGAAACCTAGCATTTTAAAGTCTTCTTCTGCTCATGTCCTGAGAACTTCATGATGACTAGATGTTGGTGAGTAACTATTATTATATATTCAATCAAACTCCCGCTGTTCAGACGGGTCTACAGACGGGCCAATACAAATGTTAACATTTTTAAAACCAAGAATTGAAAAATGTTGGGATGCTGCATAAAATGTAAATTAAACCAGAATACAATGATATGCAAAGAAAAGTTGGGAGAGAGGCAATAAACAAACTGAACAGTTTAATGCTAAAAAACTAATCCTGGTGGGATGTCACACTACTTATTAGGTCTATTGGCAACAGGTCAGTAAGATGATTGGTTAAAAAAAAGATAATTCCCGTAAGGATGTCTGTCAGAAGTGAGAATGGTGAAGGGTTCACCACTCTGAAAGACTGCATAGGCAAATATTGCAATTAAAGAATAACGTTTCTCACCGTATAATTGCAAAGAGTTGGGATCTCATAATCTGTAATACATAATATCATTAAAATATTCAGAGATTCAGAGAAAACTCTATATGCAAGGGACAAGGCATCTCCATCTTCAAGTCCTCAGGCAACAATGCATTAAATACAGACACAATTCTGTAGTGAAAATCACTGCATGGGCTCAGAACCATTTCCAAAAACCATTGTCTGTGAACAGTACGTCACTACATTCACAAATGCAAATCAAATATAAACAAGATCCAGAACCACCGCCGCCTTCTCTGTTCCCAAGCCCATTTAAGATGGACTAAGGCAAAACTGTCCTGTTGTCTAACAAATCAAAATGGTTAATTATTTTAAATAAAGTAATTATGGACACCATGTACTCCAGACCAATGAGGAGAGGGACTTCCCGGCTTGTACCCAGCGCACAGTTCAAAAGCCAACATCCGTGATGGTATGGGAATGCATTAGTACACATGGCATGGGTGACTCGCACATCTGTGAAGACACCATTAATGCTGAACCATATATACAGGTTTTGGAGCAACATTTGCTGCCATCCAGGTGACATCTTTTTTAAGAAAGGCCTTGCTTATTTCAGCAAGATAATTACAGCATGGTTCCGTAGGAAAAGAGTCCGGGTGCTAATTTGACCTGTTACCCATTGAAATCATTTGGCACATTATGAAACAAAAAATACAACAAAGGAGACCCTACACTGTTAAGCAGCTAAAATTCAAGATTAAGCAAAAATGGGAATACATTTCACTTTCAGAGCTACAACAAGTGGTCTCCTCAGGTCCCAAACGGTCATAGAGAATCAGTAAAAGAAGAGGTGATGCAACACTGGGGTTGGAAAACATTACCATTCCAGCTTTTTTTTAAACATGTTGCTGGCATCAAATTCAAAATGGGAATGTATTTTTCCCAAAACTGTGAAATCTCTCATTTTCAATATTTGATAGCTTGTTTATGTACTATTCTCAATTAAATATAGGGGGGAATGATTTGCACATCAATGCATTCTGTTTTTATTTGCATTTTACGCAGTGTCCAAACTTTTTTGGAAACGGGGTTGTACATGATGGAGACAAGGCATTAAACCTTTTGCAAGTTCCAGATAAGTTAAGGAAATTGGTGTGGTAAATGAGATGATGGATGGAGGGGGGTGAGGAAGCTTTGAGTGAAAATCCTCTTAAAAGGGATTGGAGCAGAGATCGTCAGCGACAAGCCTGAAAAAGACCAGCCTCAACCAAGCCAATTAAAAGACCAGCCTCAACCAAGCCAATTAAAAGACCTGTCTTTAATAGACAGAAAGACACAGACACACAGTACATCAAAAAGCAGAGTAGATACGGCATTTCCACTGCAGCATACAGCAGTGCGTAGGGAATCTGACAGACGGATGATGAGAACAGTAGCCCCATATTATATTAGAGCTGGCCCTCCGTATGCATCTGTGGTTCAAGGCCCATTTCAAGGCCCACTTCATAGAATGTAGATACAAGCGACGGAGGAAATTGTTAATATTGTTTTTAGGAGATATATCGTATCATATCATTTTGACAACATTAGAGTAAACTTGTGCAAATTAAGGGTTTAATGGTGTTTCTTTCTATCCATATGTAGCTTTGCATCTCTTTTAAAAATTGCACAACGGCACTTTTACTTCCATGACTGATCCAGAAAAAATTCTCATGACTCTCCCTTGTCCTTCTGCTGCTGACATATGGCAAGCAATGTTTAAAACATCTAAATCCTGACGCAGACAAGACCTCAAGCCTCTGGGCTTTACTTCACAGCCATGCAGTGTTTGTCAAACCCAGGCCGTGTACAGTAGTGAGAAAATTATTTTTAACATCGAGGGAGGTACTACCTTAACATTTTGAGTTTCAGAATGTTCTACTAGGATTTTTTGTTCCTTTACACCAGTACACAGAAAAGGTGTGTGTGAATATGTAGTTCTCCATCTCCTGACGAGAAATCGGGAGCAGCCCTTTAACTTCCATGAATGATTCGAAAAACATGCAATGTCTCTCTTGTCCCTCTGCTGAGCAGTGCTGAGCAACAATAAATAAGCAATGTCTGTAATAAAATTTCAATAAAGTCACAGAATTTATTGCAATTAATATAATAGTATCATGTAAAATCGGGTGAATTGTAGAAATCTACATTACGGTGCTGATACTGTGATTGTAGGATGGTAACCAGTTACAGTAATTCGTCTGGTCTATGTATTGGTTCATGTCGTTAGTTATTGCCACTGTCCATATAACTGAGATAACATCTAATAGTAAGACTGATAGCAACAATTATTTTAAATACTACTGCAGTCAAGACATTATTAGTTAAAGAAATATAGCAACAAATTAAGAAACCTCAATGATTGGGAAGAAAAAGGATTCCAATCATTTTGGCCAAAGGAAGTCAATTATCAGGACTATAATGACTTCATTAAGATAGCAAAATAGCCTAGACTGATGTATTGTATTCTCAGCCCTTTTTTATTTTAGACTCAAGCAATTTAGATTAGCAAGACCCCAAAGTCTATGAAATGGTTTGAGCAGATAACACTAAACATGGACCAGAGAAGACACGGGGTTAGAGAATATAGACCCCAAGAGCTGCCAGAAGAAGTGAAATTCAGCTTTCTTTTACCAGGCACTGTAGCAAGCTGCCATTGAAGGGTCTTGTAACCACCCTAGTACTGTAGCAAGCTGCCATTGAAGGGTCTTGTAACCACCCTAGTACTGTAGCTAGCTGCCTTTGAAGGGTCATGTAACCACGCTAGTACTGTAGCTAGCTGCCATTGAAGGGTCTTGTAACCACCCTAGTAATGTAGCTAGCTGCCATTGAAGGGTCTTGTAACCACCCTAGTACTGTAGTTTGCGGCCATTGAAGGGTCTTGTAACCTCCCTAGTACTGTAGTTTACTGTAACAATTCAACATTGTTTACTATGGCCAGTAAGACAATATGCAACGTACAAGTGTGCAGAATGCTCCAAGTGTCAACAAGGCAATACTGTTTATACAAATGAAACATAAACAAATCCAATGAGTAAGAAGGAATCTTAATGAATCACCAGCAGTCCTGACACATACTGCAACACTGCCTATGAAAACAGACACTCTCCTCACATTACTCATCCTCTGGTCTGTATGACACGTAACAGAGTTCAAATCCACCATCATTAGCCTGCGAAAGGAGCATTAGTTGAGCATGTATAATAAAGCACCAGCAAGACCATCACCTTTCATTTCTATCAAGTCAGAGGAGTGATCTCCGTCTAGTGTTTTGAACTGGACTCAGCACAGAAAGGTGGAGACAGGGACAAAAGAGAAATAGGGGAGGAAGAGACGGGGAGAAAAAAAGAGAGAGGAGAGAGCGGGTTAGACAGAAAGAGAGATAGAGAGGGTGTATTGAGAAAAGAAAGGGAATGGAAGAGATCCATTGACTTGTCTGCAGCAAGCCGTCCCGTTGCCATGATCAATGAGGTTGAGGGGCGGCGAGAGCAGCAGCACCTCATCCATCCCAGGCTCTGGTCAGCTGATGGAACTCACACTGTAGCCTATGGCAAATCAAAGGACACTTATCTTTTGAATCGACTTCCAGTTCATTGTGACATGTTTATGCACTATAGGTGGCCAATGGAAGACTCAAACTGATGACCCTGCTGTTAGTACTGGACCCACATGTCACCCAAAAACGGCTCTACAACTGCCATGACCAAACAACTAGTTATGACTTCCTCTTACCGTAGCACTGTGGCCTACTATTACTTGCATCAGAAAATTGGGTATCAAATGGGTGTAGGGAAAGAGTAACACTACGCTGTTATTTCTGGGGGAACAAGGCACTTTTATATTATTCATAGACAATTCTCTTTCTAACACTCCAAACTGTTTAGTACCCAATAACAAACTGCTTAGTGGTGCTAAAGTATCTTCAGAAAGCAGTACAACTGTTTTAGTGAGATGTTGAGTCCATAATAGGTTCCACCGACTGTCAGATAATACAGAGAAAGGAGAGTTTAAAGCAGCCTTTAGTGAGGAAAGAGTCCCCTGGGAAGCCCTGAACTTTCCTGAGATACATTACTTAGGAACCGTTGCATTGGATCAACTTCAAAGGCAAAGAGGATGTCTAGGTACATTAAGTACTGCACTACATTATCCAAGTAATCGAGGTAATCACAGCTAATTCTAATGTCATTGTAATAGCAATTCATTATTCAAGGGTCCAGTTTTATTTCAATACACAGGTATGCACATTTAGTGTTTTATTAAAAAATGGTAAGTTGTGCAAAGTGGTCAGTTTTTATCTAATGCAGTAATGCATAATTATGACAACTAGGATGTTGGTGAACATGTATCTTCTTTCCTGCTGTGACTGACACATCAGACATTCAGACAACTGAGCTAATGATTCAATGAGAACACTTTGCACACCAAAAAGAAAGTACAATTAATTTTCCCACATCCATAATAGACTGATTGTTATTCAAGCGATTGTATTCAGAGGCATTAACATTTTCTCGTCAAAACAGAGAGAGAGCAAGCAATGAGTGGTCTCGAAATGCTTTGTTCTGCTCAATTCTTCCCAGTTAGAGACTGGAGAGGTAGAACACAGTCAGACACATATTAGAACATGAACGGCATACCAGAACCAGAACACAAAACTCCATTAGGACATGAACAGCATACCAGAACCCTAAACACCATTAGGAGATGAACACCATACCAGAACCCAAAACTCCATTAGGACATGAACAGCATACCAGAACCCAAAACTCCATTAGGAGATGAACACCATACCAGAACCCAAAATCCCATTAGGATGAACAGCATACCAGAACCCAAAACTCTATTAGGACATGAACAGCATACCAGAACCCAAAACTCCATTAGGACATGAACAGCATACCAGAACCCAAAACTCCATTAGGACATGAACAGCATACCAGAACCCAAAACTCCATGGAAACAGATGAGTCACCAGCATCTTCCCCACAGGTTAGAACATCATTTTCCAGATTAAGGTCATTATAGCAGGAGATAACTATGCTGCAGACTCACATGTACTTGAGTGCAACAAAAACACTGAGTTATATTCAACTCATGGGGAGACAACAGAACTAAGGTTTAAGACAAAACAAGATTTAGTCATCAAGCCATATGTCCGGTACTCAACACACCATTCATTAGCCCACCTCCGGTAATAACCTTAAGCCTAATGAACATGTCACATTTACAGCTGAGTCATTTAGCAAATGCTCTTGCATTAAGAAACTTGCTGAAGCAACTCAGGTGCCTTGTTGAAGGGCACAACAACCTTTTTCTCCTGTTTTGAGCCTAGGTATTTAAACTAGCTACTTTTCAGTTAATGATCCCTGATGCTTTAAATCAGACTGACAGAACCCCTGATATGGGGACTGTTACTAGTATTAACTTTGAGGTCTAAAACAATCAACCTGTGTGTACAGTTTCATGACTACATGTCCACGCATACAGATGTGAGTTTCAAGAGGCCACAGTGTGAAGATAGATCTGGACAGAACACAGACACATGGATGTCAGAGACATACTCTCTTAATTCAGAGACCTGCTGAGGTTTGAGAGGCTTAAGTCTCCTGTGAAGCCATTATTTCATATCTTCCAGTTTCAAAGTTCTAATGAGTCTCAGGGGAGGGCTGGCTAATATCAGACATTTTCTTCCTCCAAACTAAAAAGGAGAGAGTAAAAAGGTTTAAATAAAAGGACTATTCAGATTACAACAACTGTTGTGACAATACACATGTTCAAGACAAGATAAATAAGTTCAGCTTTTTTCACCTGTACATTTCACATTTTATCTATTAGATTGCATTTCAATATTGTCAGTTAAAAGATATTAAAGGGGAGAAGGGTAAGACCGGACTTGTTTGTAATTCAGCCTATACATAAACAAAAGATGCCTTTTTAATTAGGGTGAGTAGACATAGGTTTTGATTTGTCTGCTATAAATATCTATTTGCCAACAAGCACAAAATGCTGCAGGTATTGATGTGTGTTATTAGCACTGACAGTGAGAGACCTGTCTTTTAGATCATCTTACTTTACATAAGAAATCAAGTGGCTACCAATTTATGTAACTTTGTTTGACTAAGACCTACACTGCAAAAACATAATGGATTTCAGATTTCTTGGAATGATTCAATTCTTTCAGGAAGTGACACAGACTTTCTACAAGTCATGTCTCAAAGGGGAGAATCATCAGTAACTGTCAATTCAAACCACACGTCCAAGAGATAACACATTTTCATAATGTGTAACAGTAAAAGGCATGCACTCAGTTGCTCTTTAAAAAATTCATACTTAGTTTTCAAGACAACCAGAACCAGCTGCACAGCGTTAGCTAGCTACAGTAGCTGGTTTGATGAAACCGGACAATCGAAAATGACAAAACTAACTAACTCCCCAGTAGCAAAGGAAAAAATAAAACGTTATATTAAGAAACAAACTTTGTCTTTTCCAAACAATTACTTTGCCCAGTGCAATGAGTAATTATGGTGGCGGTGCATTGTGCTTTACTAATTATGTAGGCAGGTTGTTCAGAATTCAAACTTTATAAAGTCAAATTAATTAACGTAAAAGTAGGTGCTTCCACAATGTGATTTGTTCTGCTAATAAGGTAAAGTATTAGATTCTTCACACAACCCACTAAAAATAATATCCCACTTCCATTCCATCCCATTTATTATTATGAATTGTTTAATATCAAAGCAAGATTTGTTTCTATCAATAGAGTAGTCTTAAGCTTAAGTTCACTGGTATGTCTAGCTGTTTTGTCTCTGAAGATTATGAATTACATCATTTCAGAACCTTTACCAATACATGCAATTGACAAAAAGACACATTTCAGAACACTTGCCTTTTGGACTGTGGGATCCCAATATAATAGGTGGCATTGCGTTGGGCATGGTCACTCATGTAGTTAGAGAGGTCTATAGTCTGTCTTTGTGCATAAGCCCAGAACCTCTTGTCTTGCTACACTGATCTTGTTCTATCTGTGCTAATCAGTGAACAGTTTATTACCTCTGTTAAATCCATCTGAAAGTCCATTTTGTATTTGTATTAAAAAAATTCAACGATAGGTCTAGTCTATATCGAATTAATAGTGTTATTCATTATAATGATAGTGTTATACACAAGACAGATTGCTTAAAAAATTATTTATATACGGTTGTGCACAGTCCTAGGTGTCATACTGACTTGAGCAACTCAGTCTATACATTATTTGAAGAACAACAGTCCAACGTAGCTCCTGCTAAGCTGTGTACTGGAAACACTTGATAGAGCATGGAATAGGCATTGTAGTGCTCATGTGAATTTCCTTTATTTTTCAATTTCAGATAAATCCATACTTCTCACTTAAAAAAGGGTTTAAGTTCCACACCCACCATCCAAAGAAAGGTTGTTCCTTTGCGTTTTAAAATGTAACCCAAACCAACAAATCTGTGAATTGTGAACCATCCCTCATAGTGCTGTGTACCATTCATGAATAAACTGTGACTGGCTCAAAATGTCATTTAAAGATACTGTGAATAGCAGGGGAGCATGTACAGTTAAGGGGGAGAATCTACAGAATAAAGGGAAGTACTGAATATCAATAAACGTATTCCCAGAGTTGCCCACTGTGCATGTTCTTTAAATGGAGACGGCCCCTGCTCTAAGTCTTAAAGAGCAGGGGTAGAGGAGGAAGGACAGTCTGTTTAATCGTGCTGAACCCAGAGTAATGCTGCTCTTGATAATGCCAGAGGAGCCATGCATCACAGAAGACACTGCGACTGCCATGGCAACAGAACAGACTGGCCCGTGGTAGCAACGGAAGACACTTCCATTCAGAGCAATGTGGGGAATGAAAAACCTCAACATAAATGTATCTAACACGCCAAGCCTATGCTATGTTTAGTGCAAATAGAAAGCACAGCTACACTGATTCAATGTTTCACTGTATTTGACACTGTATACATTTAATATTTACAGGGTTATGAGGAAGTATTTTTTATTTTTGAACATTTATGCTCTGAATGTTACCAGACCTGTAACCAAAGCCTTATGTCAGATACAGGTAACCTGAGTGAACAAACAATACAACATTTCAATAATAATATTTAATTTAATTAACAAAGTTATGCAACATTTTATTTCTTGTGTGGTATCACCTGACATCGGTAGAAGGTAGCTTATCTGGTAGAACATCTGACCTGTAAATCAGAATGTGTTTGCATCCAACTTACTGCTGAAATAAGGGGGAAAAGATAGTCTTCCTAAAAACCTGTTAGAAAGAAAGGTCTGAAACAAAAACATGGCATTCATTGGCTTAAAATAAAGTTATGAGAAATACTCACTGCAGTTGGCATTGGTGTAATCAGCTTGTTCTGACCAATCATCTCCCATACCTTTTTCCCTCACATGTCTTGTTCACCCAAATACCAATTGCTATGATGTAACATTAATGTGGAACACCTGAGCATACAATATAGCTGAACTGTCACCCAAGAAAATGCACTGGCTTGGGCATAACAAGGCAGTTCTTGCTTCATTAAAACTTCTTAATTGTGATAAAAATGCAGTTAGTTGGTTAGGTTTTCTTTTGCATTGTGGAGTGGCTGGTTCAGGCTTTGTGGATGCTTAACTGCCTCAGGACCTGGAAAACATCTGAACATCCATATGAGAGCTAAAGCATGGTATGTTTTGGAATGTCCTACTGAATGTTCACATCTAAACCCAATTGACATGTTGTGCCAGGACCCGAAACATGAAGTTCATCCTCAAAAAAAGATCTGAATAGAAGAGTGGTACAAAATTCCTCCACAGTAATGTAAAAGACTGATGAAGAACCACAGGACACAGCTGGTTACAGTCATTGCAGCGAAGTGTCAAAACCAGTTATTTAGTGGAAGAAGGAAAGTCTCAAAGAAGGTTAAATTGGGTGTTAATTAAATAAAAGTATTCAAACGTTGTTACTTGTTCATGCATGTTCCATTCATTTGATACTAGGTTTTGGTTAATGATATGATAAAACTAATTTATAACCTGACGGGAGGCAAAACTCTCTCAGCACTGTTCAAAACAAATTACAATTAAGGGGCGAGATGAAGTTAAAAAGCACATAAGGCTACGTGCAGCCTTAAGCTCTGCTGTACATTCTGGGTTATGTGGTTTTTACTCCAGCTTTGAAAGGTTTGGTTAGAATACTTCAGAATGATATTTTGTATGGACAATGCCAGTATTTCTTACCAGGTGATTTGTTTAGTTCAAAGTTAATACACATGGGAAATAGCTTATGGTTCAGTAACGGATTACAGAACAAACTGTAAAGACTGTTTAATGGAGGCAAAGTGAGGCAAAAAAGTGGCCTTAAGGACATTGTTAAACATTGTTGTTGCTTTTTTTACTATTCTTTATCTACTCAGTTAAACAATCGGTTAAAGCCTAAGCATGTATATAGTGTGAAGACAGGTTGTTGTGTGTATGGGAAGTAGACAGACACCCTATTGTGTCCATGACAGACCTAACAGAGACACAGATACAGAACAGACTTACAATATGCCAGCTTTGTATGGCATATTGGTAGCTATCACGAATTCAAACCTTTTGGTATCTACATTACAACTTCTTCCAGATGTGAGGAGTGTGGGTAGAAGGTCTTTTTCTCTGCATATTCAACCCTCGACTCCAGTTGAGGTAGAATTAAATGAACATCATCCACAGTAAGTGCATGCAGTTGAATCTGCAGGTTTGGTTTAGTTTAAGGACTCAAATTCGCTTTTTTTAAGCTAAACCTGCTTTCTGTATAAGTAACCTTTTGTTGCAGAGCTTTCTATGATGATGATTGCACAATACACACAGTAACGGAATAAAGTATTAAATCTGTCTTTGGTTTGGGTCCAGTGAAGAAATCTATTTCAGTTTATCTGGTGGGGGTTTTATTTTTGTTTGAAGTGTATGCAAACTGAAAAATAATACACAGAATTTCTTAACACACAAATGTTACTAAAAAAAGACTAGAACATAAGTAATCAATCTCTCTGCAAATGTTTATCCAACAGATGAGTTCTGAGGAAATTCATGAAAATTGAGGGGAATGGATGAAAATAATTGAGGGAATGGAATATAAAGTTGAAGGAATGGATTTCAAAAAAGTTGAAGGAAAGGATTAGCCTGGCTTTATTTTCCATGAGCCATAAGACGCTCAGAAGAAATACAATTTCATAGTGTGGGAAAAGAAATGAGTACACCCCTAGCTTCAGTAACTACCATTGCCCCCTTTGGCTGAAATAACATGTAGCAGTTCTTGCAACAGTCTATCAGTCTCTCACTTCACCTGTAACACATTTTTGCCCACTCCTCTATACAATACCACATCACCACCACCTCCATGCTTTACAGTAGGTATTAAGGTTCTTTCATTTCTAAGGCAGTGTTTTGTTTTCCCTAAACATGGCACCTGACATTGTGGCCAAACAACTCCACCATTTACTCAACTGTCTAGAGCACATTGTTCCTTGGTCTTTATTCAGGTGTTATCTGGCAAACATCAGTTATTTCTTGAAAATCATTTTTGAGAGATGGGGTTTTATTTCTGACCTCCCATGTAGGTCAAGATTGTGCACTATTTTTCTGAGATTTGATTCATGCACATTGACAGACTTCTACGAGCATCTTGATCAGGTCTAGGTCTGAATTTGGTAGGATAACCCATCCAATGTAGATTTCCAGTGGTCTGGAATTTTTTCTATTTGGAGATTATACAGTACTATGCAAAGGAATGTTAAACGAAGGCTATTTATTTGGGGAGAGTGTTTTAATCACACACACACACACACACACACACACACTTATATTAAATAAACATTTACTATCCAAATAAATAACTTTAGTTTGGGGGGGAAAAAATAAAGGTGTACTTGCTTTTTCACATGACTGTATGGAGTATATTGGATTTTGTTTCCACTATTAAGTCCACTAATGATGTCAGTCCATTTGCAAAAATGAGAAAGGTTTGTGCCAGACTCCACATGTCTGAACACATCTCCACTGTGCCTCAGTAATATTCTATTATGATAAGTTTGATGCTCTATATAAACAAAGATAATAAAAAATGCACCGTATTAAGACTTGAATCATTTGGTTGAAATGACTACCAGGAATGCATGACAGAAGTCCCTTAGTTGTTTCCCCTGAACAACCAGTCATTTTGGGATGAATGACTATATTCACTTTAGGGGCAGCAGGTAGCAAAGAGATTTCAGTATCAGACTAGCATCTTAATGAACAAGGCAGTTAAATGAAGTGAGTAAGACAGTAAAGTTAAATCGCTCCCTGGTCATTGCTGTAAATGAGAATGTTCCCTCAACTTACACGCAAAATAATAATATCCAGTACAACACTACATGGCACATAAAAAAACATTTGCATTTATGTTCACATATAGACAAAAGCTTGACAGACAAATTCTAAATAACCTTCTTGTGGGAAGGGAAAAGTGGCATTTTCGGCAAATAATGATTTTCCTTTTATTACACTATTTATTAGTCACGAAAACACCTCACTGGTCAAGTTAGGAAGTTGCCTTCTTAGTAGAAGAACCTAATACCTTTATTGGAAATGGAAACAGTGGGACCTTATTTTAAACCAAGTGGTGTCCTGAGAGCTTAGTGTACTGCTGAAAGCCCTTACTTACAGTATACAGTCAGAGACTATGCGGACCTCATGCATAGGGCATGTGTCATTAAAAGGCTTTAGTTTAAGGCCAGTTATAATGATAAACATAACTGCATCTGATGTGTTTAGCAGAGACAAGAAAAGCAGTACCACTTCTGCCTAAGCAAGAGAGACCGCAATAAAGTCAGTCAGAGGTGAAATTAAATTTTCTAGTTCTTAGTTTCTTGTGTGTCTTGCTGGTCGATGGTGCACTGAGGAAAAGTTTTTTGACGAGTGGTCTAAGTTGCTCCTCTTAAGAGCTTCCTGCTCCAATGAACTATTGGTATTTCAGTCTGGAACACATCTGAAGGGGAATAATAAACATTAAGAACATGTAGGAAGCAGAATCGATATTTT
This sequence comes from Esox niger, assembly GCA_016801105.1. Taxonomy (NCBI): domain Eukaryota; kingdom Metazoa; phylum Chordata; class Actinopteri; order Esociformes; family Esocidae; genus Esox; species Esox niger. The sequence goes on along the minus strand of JACXGJ010000817.1, from coordinate 51,257 downwards.
GACATTAGAGTTCCCTTGTTTTGTTGCTGCAGTTTGATTGAAAAACTCACTAATGCAAATATTTTCCCACTTTAGCAATGTCAGTGTATTGCTTATTCAGCCCTGTCCAACTTTTGACCATCTTGTCATTGCAACCAAGTTACATACGTGTATATCAATAGGAGACTTGTGCTATAGAAGCTTTCTCAAAACAATTCATTGGGTATCCTTTATTTCTTTTGCATACTTGTGACAAAATTGCACCAAATGTCTGCTGAAATTCCCATGTTTTTGAAAAACTGAATCAAACAGCCATAGTGCAAAGACTCATACAGTTGAGGGTGTAATGGGCGATTGGTTGTTCAAATTTGCAGACTGAACCAATGGCCAGAGTGTATGAAGGACACGTTTGATGCATTGTGCCACTAGACCTGAGAACAAGACTAACGACAGTTATATCTTGTCACCATGATGAAATCCAGAGCAGGACAATTATTGTTCTTGACTGGATTAGGTTTAAATCTAATGAATATAAAAGCAATAGGGCACTTTTCAAACAAAGCTTGCATATAGAGGTATCCAAAATGTGAGCTGTGAGTGAGCATGTCATAACTACTCAGTTGAGTCAATTCAAACAAGTATTCTCAAACCATGTAGAACATTTGTCTGAACATTGCAAACCCTTATAATAATATCCATATAAAAACTGCTGAATTGGCACAGATAAGTGCCTGAATTGGAACACAGTGGCTGTGAAGTAACACGCTGTATGACATCAGAGCTCAGTCTCTACAATTCACAGCTCGGCACAGGTTCTGAATGAGCACCGTACTGAACTTGGGCAAAGCACACAACAATTTGTTTTCTTGCAAATGTTTTGTTGTCTGACTGAGATAAATGCTGTAAGGACTTGTAGATATACTAGTAAATATATTTTAATGAGCACCTCACTAACTTCTGCTTTCATGACATTCAACAGGCAACCATGAATCCAAATGTCTACTTCATAAACAAATATCATACTATACAATGATATTCTGGTTCCTATCTCCATTGCTTATGTGTCAGAAGGAATGAGATCCCCAGACTTCTACCTTGACTGAGCTCGCAGGTACCCATGCCGCCACAAGGTGTCGCTAGAGCATGACATGGTAAGGCAACTCAAATTAAACCAGCCATATTAGGACCCTTGATTTCCACTTTAGTGTGCCCCTGTTATCTCCCAATGACAGTAAAAGCTGTTTTATTTAGACAATAACATTAGGCCAATTACATTTTTTATACCAGATTTTAATGTTTAAATGATCCATCTCACAATTATTGTACAACTATTTTAGGTTAGCAAAACAAATCTGAAATGAAAGGAAAACATATAAATGTTTTTATTCATCATTTATTTATCATAATCTGGATCAACCAGATTAATATACTCTGAAAATATAAATCTCTGAACAGCTCATTCACAGCATATTTAAATTAAACTCAGAAACAACATTCTAGCAAAAACAGGCAGTACACAAAAAGCCATAGCCGAAACCAAATCGATTTGTTCACAGCAGCCTTCACCTGTGAGCTGCTGAGGCCCTCCTCCCTTGAGTAGCATTGCAAAGCAGCATGGCTTTGACTTCCCTCCTTTTATTAGCTAAACCATACAGGGAATAGAGATGAAGGAAGTTGTGACCTTAATTCAGTCTAAGGTCCATTCTAATGTGTTTGTTTTCTGTGTCGTATCTAATCTACAGCAAGTGTCTATGATGTGTGAAGGGAGTTACAAATGTATTTGGTGAATTTAAATTCTAATATTTGTATTTATTTAAATCAAATTATAATGCTTTCCATATTCCATCGCATATCATGGTCTAGACTTAATTTAATTCCTAACTCATTCATTCAAGGTCAAAGCTCATCCCTCCCACAATCCTTAGCATTATAGATCTTTATCAAAAACTCTCTGAGGGCATTTTAATAATTGAACATTAATCCTGTGTAATTTCTACAAATGTTGGTCTATAGGCTATCTACCAATGAGTACAGATTTTTGTTGGAAAATAAACACACATCTATCACAATGAAAACAAATGCATCAACTGACATGAAGGGGGAATGCAAGTAAATCATGTCACCATTAATCTTGACTGAATACTGTGTTATGCACAGTTCTGAGAAAGCAATTCATCATTAATCAGAGATTTTGATATACAGCAGGTTATATATGGTTAACAGCTAAGATCTGTCATGTGGGGATGTATGCACTATAGTGAAACACAGGTCATTGCTGGATCAGTATGGCATATAGTTCCACTGGCAACTCGCCCAACAATGACATGCTTCTGCATGAGTGCATGATGCTGCGACTTCTCATTTCACACACTGCAATACGTTATTGCTGGTGTGTGTTTTATATGGTTTGGTTGCAATGGAATGTGCATTCAAAACATTGGGCTCAAGTGGGCACTACCCAAACTATCTCTTTGACCTGGCAAGTGTTTTCAATCAAGCATTACAATAGCAATTACCCATGAATGATTTGCTTTTCCAAGGCATAGACTGTTGCTTGGCAACAAACATGGAAATGAAGATGTTTCTATTTTATACAAACAAGGAACAAGCGATTGAAATGACAGTTGCGACTACTTCACAACCAATGTGGGATTTCAGTTTAAATGTCCCATTGGTTTGATAAGAGAGTTCACCAGAATACTAAATCGCAGTCACCACCTAATCATATAAGCTCAGGCGGATGTGCCAAGCCATGTGCCAAGTCCCTATTTCATGGTCCACAGAGAGCACAGTGTTTACACTCCCAAGACATGAAATTACTTCAGAATGACCACAAGCACTTCACATAAACAGGGCTTGAACTCACTTGTCAACGGTCAAAAGTTACATGGATGAGTTTGCACATCTCTTGCCAAAAGCTGTGCAAGGAATGAGTTATACCATTGGTATTAAATATTTCACTGTGAGAAAATGAACCCACCCAGCAAAAATGTAATCATACCACTTGATGCTTTTTTTCCTGATATGCTATCAAATTTGGTGTTAAAGTGCTAAAGCAAAAAAGTGCACACAGTAATTAATTGGTGTATTTACTATCAAGGTTCTGTCTAGCTTTCAGCCTTTAACTGGAGTGGCTGACAATGGTTGTTCATACCTAGCACTACCTTATCTTGATTCAATCAGAATTAAAGTCTTGTGTAAATGGTCAGATGTTTGATTAAGTTCTGGGCACTTACGTGTTGAAGAGATGAGATCTTAACTGGAACAAAGAGCTGCAACCTCTTTGGAAATTATCCATAAGTGTATCGTCAAAATCAAAACGTTTAAATTAGCAATTTGTCTAAAGCACCAGAACTATTGCTACCAGTTTCAAGAGTTTTAGCATTCAATATATTTTTACATAGCCAGTCTGAGAGATTGAGCAATACATGCAATGAAAAAAATTGCACTCACATAGAGTAAGGACATGTGAACCTGAGTGCAACTTCTTTAGTGTACCATGGCTGCAAGAGTCAAATCCAAAATAGATGTTTGACCATTTACAAAAAAAAACATTCTCACAGGGATTATAAAGCTAATGGACAATGTCACAGACCATTTTACTTTGAACAGAAAGATCAATTGATGTCAAGCACTTACGGTAAGAAAAAGTGTTCTATGAGAAATGTAATCAAAATCTTTCTCTGCTAGATTTTGCTCCAGAATTCAAATGGACCGGAATGGTCCCAGAACTCTAAGCCAGTCTTAAGCTCTATAAAGCTCTTGCAGGTGCCTTCAATGGAATGCTTGTAAAAAAAAACACAGAAAAGCAATCCAGTGAGATGGGCCCTTAAAAATCTGTGTTGCAGAAAACATGAACAGAATCAGGGAAACCTCACTGGAGCGAGGGGTTTAGCCTCAACAGTCAATGGGACCCTTCCTCCTACAATCAAATACATTAAACTGTATTTTTTTTTAAATCATGGATGATGATTGGTTCATATTAAGTATATTCACATGAATCCCAACATACTATTGGAAATGCCTTTTAACTGTTACGTTTGAATAGTCAGTGCACATCCACATTAACATAGCCCATCTAAGCTGAAATCTCCACTGGGAAAATAAAGTAGTTAGATATCATTTCTCCATGCTTTTTGTCTTGTATTTGGTTTGATACAGAGCAAGGGCTAATGAAAGGCTTTTAGTGTGCCTATGTAATGCACATTGAAACATAACATTTCTGAATCCATTACTGCTTTCTGGCAAAAAATGCAAAGAGTATCTGTCAAACTCGGATACTTTTCACAGCATAAAGGACATCCATTTGGACTGGACTAATATGACAACCCATACATAACCACAAAACAGAATACCACGCTAATACAACAAATCCCACTTGAACATAATATCTAATCAGAAATGCTTGTAAAATGTTGTACATGCCAGTGTCAAACTCACCTAGATCTAGGTGCAAACCTAGACCCCGCCCCCAGCACATTCCTATTGCAGATGTGGTTCCCACCATGAGTCATGGAGGAGGTGGTGTGATGGTGTTGGGGTACTTTACTAGTGACACTAAAATGTATTTAGAGTTCAAGTCACACTGTGGTAAACAGTATGACTACCACAGCACTGCAGCGACATGTCATCCCATTTAGTTTGTGCTCAGTGGGACTATCATTAGTTTTGTCACCATGATGGACAATGACTCAAAACACAATGACTCAGACTGAGAATAGTAACAATTCAAACTGACCTATTCACACTGAAAAACCCTAGGATGGTGCTCCTTAAATAAAGTAGTGTCTGCTACCTCAGAAGCAAACATCAAAAAGTTTACGACTTGATTAGATGATCTAGCGGCATCTTAGATATCTTTCAGAAAATATATTGTAGTTTAAATAGGCACTAGGATCTCGCAAAATATATTCAACAAATAAAATCTAATTTACCCTTTTAATATTGGGTCTATTGTAGCTACATCAAATGGGTATTTAGCTCTTCTATAAAATCTGGACTAATAGAGGGTTTTGGTTTAAATTCATCATTCCATTCCCTCAAGTGCATAGGAGAGGGAGCGCACTAAAACACACCATGAAACAGAAATCATGAGGCAACCATATTACTCCATTTCTACAGCACTATGATTAGCCTACCCTTAACCCAAATCACTGCACACATGCGATCCTAATATGAAATTATCTGAAAAGGTTAAATCTGGTAAGATTTCTGTTTGACTTAAATGTCTTGGTAAGGATTCTAATGAACTGAACTGGAAGTATTTGGCTTTTCATACTGCACAAACACCTTTAAATTGTTCAATACAAAAGCTTTGTTTATAATTAGACGAATAAATGATATTCTGAATAAACAAGTATTATTGTAACCGTAGAGGGGAACCGTTTACATATCTGACTGACAATTTCATGAAACAATAGCCCAAATAAATGTGATGTAAAATGAAAACTCATGGGTCTAATTATAATTATATCAGTTTGTGTTTCACGGTTTATTTGTCAAATGCACCGAAAAACACAGCGTCATCTGGCACAATGACATTCTGGCGATATGGCACAGAAGAAGAATATATGAGCAAATCATGCCAGGATTTGGACCAAAAGTTAAAATAGCAAAAAGTAACAAGGTCTTTCAAATAGCAAAAGTAACAAGGTGGACCTTCCTATCGGTAATAGTGTTTTCACAGATAAGAACATTGTTGTATTAAGTAATAAAAAATGTGTCATTCTGTTAAAAAGATTTCAACAAAACCAGAAGATTATTGGCAAATATTAACAGAAATATTTGGGGGTTGTGACTTTGTCAACTGAACAGTAGACTGACTTGAACACAGATTTGACTCACAAAAGCCCTCAATCTCGAGGACCCCCCCAATTACTCCACAGCACCTTTAACCTCTAACCTTTAACCTCTACCCTTGTACCTTCCCAGGAATCCACTACCCGCTCCCCTCACTCAGAGTTCAAGTCCCTAGACATGTCCCATCACAAAATCAGCCTTGATGCCTCTCTCTACCCACTGCAGGGGGCCAAGAGGCAATTGTTCTGGGGGCGACATTATCCAAATGGGCTCACCTCCTCAATCACCATCTGGTTTAGGTCTGCAACCCATTGTCTTGTCCAAAAATGCTTCATTGATTTCCACTTGCCCTCCATTAAGGTCCTGTATGACTTCAGAACAAGCAAGAATGCAGGACAGATCATTGCTGACACCTTCCCGACCGGTCAACCACTGTTCCTCTAATTCTCTTCCGACAGGTGGAGGGCAGGGAGGCAGTGAAGTTTGACAATGGCATAAAAAAACTGTTTATTTCCTCTTGCTGTGGCCTTCCACACAAAGCCACTTCCAAACTGCAGAAAAAAACTGCGCTGCACTCCATCTAAACCTCTGCTTATCTGCTTACATTTAGATATATGCCTAACATGGAACTGTAAATGTGTACATCAACAGTAAATTAATGTATATGCTCACTTCTCATTTCCTATGACCTTAAATGCTCACCATATGGATGTATGCATATATACTGTACACACGCAAATTCATAAAATGCAACACAAACACACACACACACACACACACACACACACACACACACAGCTAACTACGCTACACCTACCTACAATAAGAACACAAACCTAACGTCCCTGTAACCATTGCATGCAAACTCAGTAGCCTGTTAGCCTACAAAAATGTGAATGGGTTTGCTTCTCCACGTTGGATCACTGTCTTGCAGTATGAGCCATGTGCTCTTCAGCTTCATCTCATGGACCGATGACCTCATGTTTTCCTTCTCTGCTAAAGTACCAAATTCCACAAAGCACCTACAAAACATCATGCACCTACTGCATGCGTGACTGTTGATATGGTGTAAATACTGTGGAATGCAGTGTTTGGTCACTAGCTATAACATTACGGTTACGTTCATTGAACCTAGACTTTCATCAATGGCGACTTACAGTTAGTTGCAGACATCCTAAAATAGCTAGGTTGGAAAACCACACAATCCAGTAGTAAAATCAGCAGTCTGCTGGAAGGGAGAAAAGAGTAAGTGCAAGCATTGGTTAACAAAAGACAATGGTGGGTTCCATTACTGGGGTGATGGGACAGAGAAGAGCTTTAATAGGGCTCATTAGGAGCTGCCCTCCCATAGTGTTGGGACAGCCAAGAGAGCAGATGTGGCAGAACTAAGAGCTTGTAGGGATAAAGGGTTGAGCATTGCCTGAAGGTACAGTAGGGAGGGACAGTTCTCCTTGCTGCTCAGGCAAGTTCAGGAAACCAGGGGATTGTGCAGAGGAACAGGGTGACATGAGAGAACATGGCAAGTTGAAGACCAGGCAACATACTGATAGGTTGCAGGGGTTTGATGGCAAAAGCAAAATGCCATACAAACAGAGAGTTACAGTAAACCCGATATGAGATTACAAGCATCTGGATCACAACCTGTGTCAATCGTGAGGTAAGGTCATACTCAACAAAATGTTAGGGCATGAACCTCCAGGAGAGTCAACTCCTTGATGTTCAAAGATAGGGTGTTGTCCTGAGTTATGCCTGGGCTAGGGACACCGGACGTGTCAACCCGGATGAGGAGGTCAAAGGAGTTCTTGGAGAGGACAGGTCTCTCCCGAAGTTACGGAACATGAGCTTGACATGGTGGGCTGATACACTAACAGAAATGTGAGCCAGACATCCAGAAATGTGTGTTCACCACCTGGATGTCAGTGGAGTGGAGGGACAAAGTCACGTTATAGGATAAACCATACGAAAACTCAGGAACAGGGTCAAACAAAATGCTCCCCTTGTATCATGACTATTGATGAGCCTTGGTCGGTTTCTTCCAGGTGCATTTTGGCAAACTTGAGTTGTCTATGAACAGCCCTGGCCATATTATTTCTAGCAAAAATACTGAATCCCACATCATTTACTACTTACTATATCAACTTTCCGACATGGCCTTGGTGAGGGGATGTTTTGAAGATGCTTTGCTGTTATATTTCTGAATGACTTCGTCAATTCAGACACCTAATTCAGATGACTTAAAAAGAGAAATGAATGCTCTATAACCCGCAAATGTCATTTTTTATTGACTATCTGACAACTATTGGGGCAACTTGCAAAACACTTAGAAATTCAGAAAGGGGTCAAATAATTTTCTTGGCACTGTATATGTGATTCCACAAAGAGCAGATATAATACCCACAAAAAATGCTTTGCCCAATCAATTAGAAACACTGTGCTAGGGGTTTGGATTGCGCCATTATTATTTGATTTGAAGATGGCACCTCATTGGCGCTTCTAGTGTTCAATGCTACAAATACGTATGGCTATAGTTACACATCATTACCACTATTTACAGAAGCCACAGCTTAGAGAACATCTGTCTGAAAGGCATCCTCTCAGCACTTCACTTTTGTCTTTAATTTGCTCAATATTGTAACTTGAACTTCCAATACTTTTCGTACATGAGCCTATAGTCGAATAAATAATAATGTATAACATGCCATTTGAAATGATAACACAACACATTATGCCAAATAGCTGACACTTATATGTAGCAACCGACAATTATGCCTGCAAACATTTCTGTATGGGTGGTCCAGAGAATCGAACCTGCAATCCCAATGCTGAAAGCATCATCCACTTATAACTGAGCCATACAGAACCAAAGAAATCTTATTACAGCCAAGCTACGAGGTTACTGATGTGATCATTATGGTCCAATTCTAGATTTCCCTTCAGGCAACATATCACTTTTAACCATACACAACATTGATCACAGTAAGATACTGTGACAGCAAATAGTTTAACCCAAATCCAGAGAGATGACCCACAAAACAAAAGGCCAGAGCCATACAACCAGAGATTTGAATAAACTCACGGTACTGAAGTTCCACGGGTAACATTCGGATCCCCGGAAGGTACACTGCAGCAGCATGTCACTGATGTCATGGCCCGTGCGGTTGTAGAAGTCTGTCATGTTGAACAGCTTGGGCTTGAAGTTGATGAAATTGGCTTTATCCTTGAGGGCAGCCAGCACCTCAGGCTCGGCCAGGTGAGGGTTGGTAATCTGGTAGTTGGAGTTCAAGAGGTTCAGGAACTCCCCCGCATGATACAGGTCGTTTCTGGTGATCTTGGAGAAGCGAAACTCATTGAGGTTACAGAAGGTCACAGCGGGGAAGGTGAGGTTAGGTGCTGCTACCTCATCCAGCTTGGTGACGTGGGGATACTCAAAGTAGTGGGTCACACGGTCCATGCAGACAAGCATCAGCAAGGCCAGCGAGCCCAGGAAAGACAGCGTCCATAGGATGCGGCGAAACGTCATGTGCCCATAGGCAAAGATGTGGCTCATGCCATGTAGGGTGGACATGTTGGCAAAGGCTTGCAGGTTAGAGGGCCGGATGCTCTCGATGCTATCCTCTGAGTCCCCCTTCATGGTGGCAAGTTGGGTGAGTGATCCTCAAGATACTAGAGTTTCTTCGAAAACTTCAGATTAGAGTGACGTAATAAGCAACCATGGGTAGAATCAACACCAAACCGTCGCCAGGGTTTTAGCTAGGCAGCTTGATCCGTTTATTCCAACGAAAAGCAGCAAGTGGCAAATACCAACCGTTATCTTAAAATGGTTGTCAGCTTGTTTTACTATTTCTATTTAATCACAATTCACCTACTGGATGTCAGTTCTTCCACGCAGCCCCAGCTCCTCCTTTTCTTCAGGTTCCTCTTCTATTCTCTTTCTCTCTACCGCTCGCTTTTCTCCCACTCAGCTGTCTTTTGTAGCAGAACCAAAGAAATTGACAGCTCCAGAAACACCCACTTCTATCCAAAGGGGAATGCCTTCTGAATCCTGATCAGTGTGAAAAGGACAATGAGAAAGACATACGGGAGAAAATAACAGACAGGCGTGAGGGAGAGATGGGGATTGGTAATGAAAAGGGCTGTGTTAGGCTGGAGCGAGGGGTTTAGCCTCAACAGTCAATGGGACCCTTCCTCCTACAATCGACATGAACACCACTACATCGCGGTGATAATGGGATGCAATGGATTTGTGAATGGGGGTAAGGAATGAATAGAGATTGCTCACTGTCCCTCGCTGTCACCTTTTTCCCCCTTTTCTCTCTGTCACTCTTTTACCCAGATGAAGATGATGTGGGGGGTCATAGACCTCCCGCTAACCCACCTCTCCTGTATGGTTGACAGACAAGCCCAGTGTTTGCGGGTAGCCTCCACGGTATCTACTTCCTTGTTTTCGCGCTCATCCACAATAAGCAGGGAAGCCCATGCACCTTTTGATGCTTGCAGCCACCCGAGCCAGTCTAGCCACTAGCTTTCTCCTGATCTCAACATACAGATTTATATTCTGCTGTCTTCCAGCCTTTCCCTCTCTTTTGCAAGCCTGCTTGCTGCTCTTGCTCCCTCCCACCTCTCTCACTCGCTCGCTCGCTCCCCCCTCTCTTCCTCCCTACCTCTTTAGTAGTCAGGATCCATCCTACTGCCAAATGGCTGCTTTGCCTGCATGTCTGTGCACACAGAGGGAGTCTCTCACTCTATGCTGCTGGTAACTTCAATGTGTTATGGTTTTTTAATGCAATCTAACAGTCAGAGGCTGTCATCAGCAATCTAGCGGTTGCTGCTACAGAGTATGGGAATGCCACAGGTTGCATAAATGTAACATTCATAACCACAAAGGCAGGGGATGTGGTTACAAGAGCCTGCATCCATACAAGCTCAGAGAATGTCGCAATGTGATCATTTTCATAGACACCAGTAGCTCCACCAGTAGAGTTGTATTTCATTGGATCGCTGCATTCTACATGGCACCTGAATTTAAACATTGTATGGCTAAATGATGACTTGGTCTAAAAATAACCTAAAGTTCATTATTCTGATTCCTAATATTTAAGAGTCTGACCACCCTCTCCCTTTTTTCATCCAGGCCTGCCACTGTGTGTTGAGAAAGCAAAATCACTCTTTCCACTTTCCTTGCAAAGAAAAAAGCTTAGAGAATAATATTTTATTATATTTTAAAATTCAGAAGAAAAAAGGAGACTCAGCTTCATGTGGGTATGTATTTCCTATCAATTGTGAGCTTAATATCACTTACTTTAGAACATAAACATTTCATTTTAATTCAATAAGCAAAGGCAAAGGCTTTAATCCAGAGTATCTTACAGTTTAAATGCATGCTCTGAGATAGCTCTCTGGGAAAACAGATGTTTACAGGAAGCAGACTTGCAAAAGCGAGTAAAAGGCTAGAAGGCAGCAGAGTATTAATCTGTATGTTCAGATCAGGACACATCGCACACAAAACTATTAAAATTAGGGAAACATTTTTATTTTGGAGTTCAGGTTATAACAAACCCAGATCACACTGTCCCATTGGGCCAGGGGGAAAACTAACCCCCAGAGGACAACATGTACTTGTGTTTTACCACTTACATCTCTTTTCATGTTGACTGTTGCTTTACATTTTAAATTATATTTACAGTGTCTAGGCTTTCAGCTCTTAATTAAGGTTAAAAGTTCACATCATCCTAAGGAGAAACCCTTTCATTTCTCTTCAGAGCCAACAACATTATCTGTCATTGGCTCACCCTGAGCAGCCTCATTATCATAACAATAGCTGAATAACCATATGACCGCAACTCAGGAGGATTAAATCAATATCCAGCCCCAGTAACCAAGAGCTCACAATCACAGCATAGCAACCAGCCATTACCCAGGCATGATACTAGCGTTGTCAGCCATGTGATTGAGATAATACTAAAAATAAACTGGTCATCCATCAACTTGTGGGAGAAAGCAATGCCAACAGATATTGGCATCATAGAAAAAATGTCATTTCCACACCACTGGTGAGGGACACACAACATGATGTCCGGAATGTTAACACAATTTGAGTTATGTCCGGAGTCCATATTTCTATGTTTATTCTGTTGTACATGGATTCAGAATATTAATGACTGACATCCCCGTTAAGACAGACAGCCACCAATATGGGTGTTAACACTGTTGCCATTAGACTTTCTGCTCTGACTTAAGAGCCCCAGTAGATCACGTTTGCATGACATATTGAACCATTTCTTGCGAAGTTGAATGTGCACTGCTGACATCAAATTTTTCACTATGGGAAGAGGTGGAGGAGGGTAGAGGAATAACACTCCTCTGGAAAATAATTCATGAACTTGAACTGCCGAAATCCCCCCGTTGAAGCACAAACCCCGGCCAAAACTCACCACTCAATACAAAAATGTACACAATCCATGCTCACAATGGAGATTATGTATCTACTTTGAGGTGGAAATAAAAATGAAGCTCCAATATAACTGAAGCTCCAGGAACACTAGACTACCAACTTTGTTCAATGTCTGTTCAATCTGAAAGATACAATGTTCTATTTATTATGAAGCAGGGATCTCAAACCATTTCATGTATGAAAACTAAAATTATTTCTTCTCTGCCCTGTTACTTCTCCCTAGGTTATCGGAGCACCTCAGAAAGTACAGCACTACGGTTCTCAAACATACTTGGAAAAATTATATTGCATCGTTTTTGTTGCCAAAGTTCCATTTTCATTTGAATTGTATCTTTCATGGCTTAGTATTCATTTTTCATTGAACATAAATGAAACTAGATGATCTGACCCCATATCAAGGCTTATCACATCCAAGGATACAATAAAAGAAATAAAATGTCAATGTTGCTGCAGTGTAATTCACCATTAGTAGCGCATCGGGTCGATTAATTGCACATCTAGCTAAATATGTACCTGCGTGGATATGTAGACTACTGCTAACATTTCATTCAAAAACAGAATTAAAGCTCCAAATGATGTAGTTACTCATGACTTACATCTGCCAGGTAAGCTAACATGGTAAAAGTCTTGGAGAAAGATATTTGTCAGCCCAAAAGACATGCAACATGCGGGAAATGAATTGCCAAATAGTGAAAGATATGGCTTTTTAAGCCATATATTGGCTACACAGGGATGGAGTAATATCAGTGTTGTGTGGATTGGAAAGCCTGGAGCCTCCCTTCTCTGACACCTGGAAGATGGTTTTTGACAGTTTGCAATGAACGTGTAACTGCATGCAGGCTACCTTCAGATTTGTTTTGACCCTGTTACAGTCAATCATGTTTTTTTATTTGTCGCTTAGATGGGAATTACTACCTGTTCACTATAAAAAAAAGTATTCCTACTTCATGCAACTCTCTTAAGCATGCCATGAAGTCATCCCCCTGTTTTGATGTGGTGTTTCAAAACAACAAAACTGCTAGTGTACAAATACTTAGACTGCATTTTACAATAAAAATACAAAAGTTAAATAATAACGTGTTGGTATAGGTCTTTACTAACTTTGCACATCTTTGCATACTGGTTAAGCTCTGTCAAATTCCTTTGGGAGCATCAATAGACAGCAACCTTCAACTCATGCCACACTTTTTTTAAATTGGATGTAGACTCCGAATGGGCTCAAGGATGTTTACTTTTTTATTCTTTAATCATTCCACAGTATCTGTGCTTGAGTGCTTCAGGTCATTGTCATGCTGAAATGTAAATGTTCACCCGAGTTACAGCCTTCTGAGGCAAGTTTTTCCCCAAGGAATTTCTTGTAAAATTTGCAATTTCTCCTCCCAGGATTCCCACCATTAGGGACTGGGACACATCTCCATAACATGATGCTTACATCACCATTCTTCACAAGAAGAAACGCAATCTTTAGGTGATGCGCCATGTTGGATTGAGCAAAATGTAACACTTTGAATTCATGCCAAAAATGTTCTACTTTAGTTTTGTCAGACCACAAAGCTTTTTGCCAGATAGCTACAGAATTTCTGCTACTTAAAAATGTTACATCAAACAGGATTCAAAGTGGGCTTTTTAGTAAGGGCTTGTCTTGACACCCCACCATGCAGGCCAGAGTGGATGGCTTGGGATATTGTTGTCACACGTCAACTTTCAACAGTCATGGCCAAAAAAGTCTGTAGCTTTGTCAAAGTTGCAACTGGACGTTTGGGAGCCTCTGTGATCAGCCTCCTGCTTAAACGGGGACAGCTTGATCTAGGATCTCATTCCACTTCCTAATAACAGTCTTGACAGTACTCCAAGTGATATTACAGGCCATTAAAACCTTTTCATAACCATTTACATTCCGCTGTCTTTCAGCTTTTCCCTCTCTTTCGCATGCCGGCTCACTTGCTCCCTCTCAGATCGAGCTTTCCACAAGTTCTTTTTATTAAGTTCATTGGTGCCTCATGGTTGAGTGATTGCTTTGCAATTCACTACCCAACCGAGGAAACCTGAATAATACTTAAAATCAGGTTAATAACTGTATTTTAACACAGGTGGAGGCCAATTAACCAGGTGTTGGATTTTAATGGTGATTACATGGTTACATATAGTACATATTGTTCTTTTTATGTAATTTCATTTCACGGTACAAATTACCCTTAAAACCCATGAATATATAGTGTAGTAGTGAAGTAGTGAAAAATGAATTTAAATGCTTGAAACTTATCAAATAATTTAACTCAGTTTTCAAGACACATATGTAAGGAAAAGAAGTCCATTAAACACACCATATCTAATCACAAAATCCAAGTCTTTAACATGTAAAGCCTACACACTGAGATATATTTGCATTCTACTTGCAAATATTTGCATTCTATTTTGAATACTGGTTATCACAATATAAGCATGGATTATACAAAAGCAAACTGGTGCATTTTTGCATGTATGCTGGTTATAGATTGCAGAGGGAAAACTGTGGACATTTCCTATAATTGTCTTTCAAGTGGCTGGTGGTTAATACAGCAGAACGTTGAGAATATTAATAGGAAGATAAATATTTGAAACACTCAGCTCTATATAAAAGTTTCTCTTTATGCAAGGCTTTTTGAATGTCTGTCTGTCAATAACTACAGCAAGTACAGCCGCAGTTCTGTCTCTGACTCCTATACAGCTAAACTTGAACGTAACAAAAGACCTGCTCCTACGCACAATGCAGCAAATCATGTCTTCATTCCGCACAATGCATCTTGTAAATGTATTCGTATTTCCTACTAGCTCAGAAAAATGCAAGGAGTCATGTTCATACCGATGGTCAACTCAGTATTCAGTGGAACTGAAAGGAGAAAAGCTAGAAAGATAAAGCCTGTATGTTTTGGTAATCTACATAGCTAATGGAATAAATTATATAATAATGTATTGGAGAGACTGAGTGATGGAGGTGTGTTGGCTGGTTAACCTAGGTAACCCTGCAAAATGTATACAGTGCAGCATGTAACATACAATATTCAATAGAAGACTGTTTGTGCTGAGCTTTGAATCACACCGAGAACCTCTAATCAAGGTCTCGCAAGTGATGTGTACCAACAAAACAATACCTATAAATGCAGCATAGTATACAATACAACGTATGTATGTTGTTATCAATACAACGATATCTATAAACACAACATAGAAGGTACAGAAAAATAAAGGCCTCTACACGAATATTTAGTCAAGTTGGGGTCTACCTCTCAAAAGTACGTCATTGGAGTCTTGCATATTGTGCTAACTACAGCAAGTCAATGTAAACATGTAAGATCTCCAGCTAAGGAAGATCCAATACAGCTATTTTCTAATGCCAGCTTGGTCATCTGCAATTGCAAAGTCATCCTCTGTATTGCAAATCTACCCAAAGGTTTCCTAATTTCTACATACATAATACTTCAAAGAAAAACAAAAATTTGCCCCAAGAACATTCTCTCCTAGGACCATCCAATTCCTTGTGTAATATAATAAAGTGTCACAGCCTCTTTAACAGTCAACATAACAATTGTGCCATCTCTTTCTGACCTTGGAGTATCAAATCACCTTATTACAAAAACATGATTCCCATCTACGTTTCAGGCTTTTACCTGCAGGAATTGACATTAGCCTGTTTAAGATCATGAGTATGTTTTCCCTGTCAGGAAGTCATCAAATCTAAGATGAAAAGCAGTAATGGACGAATTCACTGATTTGCATCAATCTCTAGTTTAACAGTTTCAGATGAGTGCGTTAGTTTGCAGGAGCCCAACTTATCTTTATTTAGTATGAATGCCTGAAACTGATTCAACTGTTGAAACACCAGCTCACAAAATAATTATACGCTTAGAATTGCTGTTAAGACAGATAAAGATGTGCTCATAAGTTTGCATACCCTGGCATAAATTGTGAAATTTTGGCATTAATTTAGAAAATGTTAAAGATCATGCAAAAAAAGGAGAGTTAGCATAGGATGTCATTTATCATCACATAGTTGTTTTGGCTCCTTTTCCATAATGAAACACCCAAATGGTCCTGAGCAAAAGTTTACATACCCTTGAATGTTTGGATGTTATGTTAAATTGCAATTAGTGTCTAAATAGTCAATGGGTTTGTTAGCGCTCACGTGGATGCACTGAGCAGGCTAGATACTGAGCCATGGTGAGCAGTAAAGAACTGTCAAAATACCTGCATAACAAGGTAATGGAACTTTCGAAAGATGGAAACGGATCTCAAAAGATATCAAAAACCTTGGAAATGCCAGTCAGTACTGTTCAATCACTTACTAAGAAGTGAAAAATGTGGGGATCTCTTGATACCAAGCCAAGGTCAGGTAGACCAAGAAAGATTTCAGCCAAAAGTGCCAGAAGAACCCACTGGTAACCTCAGGAGAAATACAGCCTGCTTTGGAAAAAGACAGTGTGGTTGTTTCAAGAAGCACAATACAATGATACTAGAACAAAAATTAGCTGTGCCAATGCCCCAAAAAAAGGTGGGTTAAAATATGCCTGACAACATCTTGACACGCATTCTGGCTCACTGTAAGTTGGAGTGCCAAGACCAAAATAAAGCTTTACGGTCATATCCATAAGCGCTATGTTTGGAGAGGGGTCAACAATGCCTATAGTGAACAGAATACCATCCCCACTGTGAAGAATGGTGGTGGCTCACTGATGTTTTAGGTGTGCGTGAGCTCTAAAGGCACAGAGAATCTGGTGAAAATTGATGGCAAGATGAATGCAGCATGTTATCAGAAAATACTGGCAGACAATTTGCATTCTTCTGCACGAAAGCTGTGCATAGGACGCTCTTGGACTTTCCAGCAGGACAATGACACTAAGCACAAGGCCAAGTTGACCCTCCAATGGTTACAACAGAAAAAGGTAAAGGTTCTTGAGTGGCCATCACAGTCTCCTGACCTTAATATCATCAAGCCACTCTGGGGAGATCTGAAACATACAGTTCATGCAAGACGACCAAAGACTCTGCATGACCTGGAGGTATTTTGCCAAACGAATTGGCAGCTATACCACCTGCAAGAATTGGGGGCCTCGTAGACAACCATTACAAAAGCCTGCATGCTGTCATTGATGCTGAAGGGGGCAATACACAGTATTAAGAATAAAGTGTATGCACACTTTTGAACAGAGATCAGTAATTTTTTTTCTTTGTTGCCATTTTTTGTTTTATGATTGTGCCATTCTGTTATAACCTACAGTTGAATATGAATCCCATCAGAAATAAAAGAAATGCATTTTTTCCTGGTCATTCATTTCTTTAAATATGTTACATATATTTCCAATTTGCCAAGGGTATGCAAACTTTTGAGCACAACTGTAGGTACAGGATCTATTTTCTTTCATGTGATGCTAATATTGGCACTGAAGCCATACAAATGTTTGTACAATTAAAAGTTGATTTACAAAAATTGCCCAAATTCTGGTTTCTAAATGATGGCCTCTTCTAAATCCGTAGCCGACAGTAATGCATTCCATGCTGTCAATGTCAGATGTCCATTCAAGCTTAAAACGGTTGCCATATATTGTCCACTTGGTGCACTTCCTTAAAAAGCTTGACCTGAATAAATGTATTCCGTAATAATGGATCACCGCTTAGGTTACTGGCTGACTTGAACATCCTGATGTCTACCTTTGACTCATTTCATTCCACCGCTTAATTCCTCTTCTAACCTCTCCCTTTCAGAGTTTCTTCACCGTTTGTCGACAACTCTCTGCAACTCCCCTCCAGGAGTCTGATAACTGAATTGTCTCCTTTTCACTTGCTATCTTCATTGTCTCTCCCCCTACTATTCTCCCCTCCTCTATACTATCAGCTCTCCCATCAACAAGATCTTTCTAACCTTTGTCTCCTCATTTTACCTCTTTGAACTTAGACTATTCACGCTCCAAGCCCAATAACTCACTGTGCCCTCTCCTACAACTTAAAAAAAGATCTCTACACCTCATTCACTCAGCCCATTTTGTCCACTGGACCCAGAACCCATCTCCTCTTTAATCTTGTTCTCAGAAACAGTGGCTCTCCAAAGTATTCACCCCCTTGGACTTCACATTTTATTGTTACAACATGAAATAAAAATGGATTTAAATCAGATGTTGTTGCCACAGAGCAACACAAAAAAAATACATATTCTGTAAATTGTTGTTAATTAATTGCAAATCCAACACAGGATGATTGCATCCGTATATGTAGCATAGCGGATCAGTCTCAGTATTGCACTGACTTGGGCCAAAATAAGGCAGTTACTGCTTCATTAAAATGAGTTAGTGATATGATCATTTTACTACAGTTAGCTAGCTAGCTGGCAAATGATAGAAAATACAAAATTGTTGTTTTGTTGACTGCCAGCCATTTAGCTTTTTTCAAAAATAAATGTCTGATTCAGAATAGAATGGACATAAATAATTTGTTTAGATGATCAAAATCCAACAGGAGCCACCTCTTGCAGTATTTTTATTCATTAAATTGGAAATATGATATACTGTGGACATAAAAAATATACACCCCTGATAAAATGCAAGGTTTTTGTGATGTAAATGAATGAGACGAAGAGATAATTCCACTCTTAATGTAAACAATTCAATTAAAAAACAAACAAATCTTCAAGGGGGAACATTTTTAAATAGAAACCTTACAATAACCTGGTTGCAATAAGTGTGCACACTCTCTTATAACTGGGAATGTGGCCGTGTTCATAATTAACCAATCACATTCAAACTCATGTAAAATAGAAGTCATTACACACCTGCCATCATTTAAAGCGACTCCAATTGATCACAAATAAAGTTCAGCTGTTCTAGTAGGATTTTCCTAATATTTTCTTAGTTGCATCTCAAAGCAAAAGCATTGGTCCACAGAGAGCTTCCAAAGCATCAGAGGGATCTCATTGCTGAAAGAAATCAGTCAGGAGAAGGGTACAAAATATGATATGATGATACCAAGGTTGAACTTTTTGGCCATTATTCCAAAATGTATGTTTTGTGGAAAACAACTCTGCACATCACCCAAAGAACACCATACCCACAGTGAAGCATGGTGGTTACAGCATCATGCTTTGGGGCTGTTTTTCTTCAACTGGCACAGGGGCCTTAGTCAGGGTGGAGAGAATTATGAACAGTCCCAAATACCAGAAAATTTTGGCACAAAACCTTCAGGCATCTGTTAGAAAGCTGAAGATGAAGAGGAAGTTCACCTTTCAGCATGACAATGACCCAAAGCACACATCCAAATCCACAAAAACATGGCTTCACCAGAAGAAGATTTATGCTTTGGAATGGCCCAGCCAGAGCCCAGACCTGACTCCAATTGAACATATGTGGGGTGATCTGAAGAGGGCTGTGCACAGGAGATGTCCTTGCAATCTGACACATTTGGAGCGCTTTTGCAAAGAGGGAGCAAATATTGCCACGTCAAGAAGACGGAGTGCTGTTAGAAAATCAAGAAGTGGTTCAACAAAGTATATGTTTATGGGTGTGCACACTTATGCAACCGGGTTATTGTGAGTTTTAAATTTTTCACATTATAGGTCACATTAAAAGGTGAAAAAGATGATTTATCTTTGTCAAATTTTTTTACATCACAAAATCCTGTCATTTTATCAGGGGTTTGTAGACACTTTATATCCACTGCAGTTTACTCAGTGAAGTCACTCCTGTAAAATTATATAGTCTTTAATGGTTGCTGTGCCAGGCTTAGTTAGAGACAAGTTTATCGATGCATTAACAATTTTTGTTCCTGCTATCATCGAACAAAATCCTGCAACTAGTGATGTCCAAACACACAACAACTTCCCCCCTTGACACATATCTCTTCCCTTTCCCAGGTCATCTCTGGAGACCTCATTCCATTCCTCACATCTGTCATCAACACATTCCTGACCACTGACTGAATCACTCCCCTCATTAAAGACCCAACTGTTGAACCTAACTTTTTTGACTTGGTACTCATCCTCCAAGACTCAAATCAGATCCTCCTGTCCACCATCTTTAAACTGTGTGTATAAGGCTCCACACGATAGGAGTGCAAAATACAGAGTATTCTGCTCCTACCAGTAGACACAGTGAGGAAGAAGACAACTGCTGTCTGTTTTTCTTCCGTCTAGCAATGATTTCATTGATTCTTTATTCATTAAACTTGACTTACTATGATTTTGTACAGTCTGAGTCTTTGAATGCATGTTTAAGTGTGGTAACAAAAAGCATCGTATCCCTTCTAATTTGCTTTATGGCTCAGCTCAGTCTCTTACACAAACACACAGTGCCACACACTTTTAAGTTATTTTACAGATCCATCTCAGGCAGGCTGACCTAGCTCCATCGGAGACATTTTAATTTGGAATGGAAGATGAATTTGTTCATGCAACAAATCATAGTGCATCGAATCGTATTGAATTGACGGAATTGCATTGATTTGTTCCACTAATCAAACAAACAGCACTGAACTGTTTCAAATGAACAGTGTCGTTACTGTTATGCAGGGTTTCCCCAGGCACCTGATTCAATTAGTCAAGAAGGTCTGGGAAAACCTGTTGTATCATAATGGAGTCTATGTATGGAGATGTGTACTGAATTATGCTTGAAAGGAGAGATGCACATCCCTAGTGAGTTTCTTGTTGTCTGTTGTGATGGAATCAGTAAGCGTTGGTACAATTGCATCAATGTCACCAGACAATGTGTTTGTTCGACATGGCGGCATCTTTTGTGTTCGTAAAATGAATAATGCAAAAGTGCAGCCCGAATACGTGTATAACTATACACTGATGAGCCAAAAGAATATGACCATCGGCTTAATATGCTGTTGTTTCTCTCCATGCCGCCTAAACACTGCCGATCCGCTGAGGCATGGACTCCACAAGACCCCTGAAGGTGTCCTGTCGTATCTGGCTCTAAGACTATCAGCAGTAAATCCCTAAAGTCTAGTAAGTTGCGAGGTGGAGCCGCATGGATCAGACTGGTTGGTCCAGCACATCCCACCGAAGCTCAATCAGATTGAGATCCGGGGAATTCGGAAGCTAGGGCAACCCCTTGAAGTCTTCATCAGGTACCTCAAACCATTGCTGAACAATGTGTGCAGTGTGGCAGGGCACATTATCCTGCCTAGCGGCCACTGCCGTCAGAGAATACCATTGCCATGACGGGTTGGACCTGGTCCGCAACAGTGTTGAGGTAGGTGGCATGTGTCAAATTGATGTCCACATAAATGCCCGGTCCCAGGGTTTCCCTGCATAACTTCACATTCTTTCCACCGGCATGTTGTCTTCCCACAGTGCATCCTGGTGCCGGCACATCCCCTGGTAAATGGTGCACACATACACATACATCCACGTGATAGAAAAGAAAGCCAGGTGACCCTCTTCCACGGCTCCAAGGTCCAATTCCAACACTCAAGTGCACATTCTAGGCCGTCCACCGTAGATGGACAGGGGTCATCGTGGGCCCTCACCAGTCTGTGGCTACGCAGCCCCATATGCAGCAGTGTGTGATGCACGGTATGTTGTGACACATTCCGTCCATAACCATCGTTAAAACTGTGTGACCACTGTAGGCCTTCTGCTCATTCAGACCAGACGGGATAGCCTTGGTGGCCCTGACACATCAATGAGCCTTGGGGGCCTTGTTGCCGGTTATTGGTTTCTCCCTCTTTGAACCATCGTTGGTAGGCACTCACTACTGTTGATTGGGAGCACCCCACAAGTCTTGTCATTTCAGAGATGTCCAGTGGGCCGCGCATAACAATTTGGCCCTTTTCAGTTACTTAGGTCTTTACTCCTGCTCATTTCGCCTGCCTCAAACACATTGTCTGAGAACTGATTGTTCTCTTACCATCTAATCTATCCAGAACATGACATGGGCCTTTGTTTGAAGATGATCAATGTTATTTGCATCACCTGTGAGTTGACAATGTTTTGGCTCATCAGTGTACAGTTCTCTGTGTTAACGTTTATTTTACAGTAAAATTAAATAAAAATGTATAGCGAACTGAAATTAAACATTTTGGTATACAATGTGCGGAAATTACAATGATTTTAAATTATGTAAAAACAACCTGCTTGTTGGCTGTGTTGCAGAGGCTGTTATCCACAGTGGCTTAAGGTATAGACAAATTAATATAAATAGGGCTTGCGAGGGAATTGAAGCAGTACGCTCAAACCAAAGCTGCTGCCAAACAGGGACCATAATGTATGTCCGATTAGGTAACACACGTCTTAGTAGATCGTTTAGGGTCATCCATTGTTAGTGACAGGAAACTGTTAGATGCAATTTGTGGTTACACATACAGTACTGACCAGCGGTGGGACCGTCAACACACTAGTCCCATCTGTAGCTGTTAACCTGTAGGCAGTCAGACATCTGCCTAGTGGCTACCAACCTACCTTGATTTTCACACACAAAGCCAGCAGCATTGAATGGTAGATGGTTTCTGCAGGCTGATACTGTACCTCTTCCTGCACACATCTCTTGGCTTCCTATAACAACACAAAGAACATTGCCATCAGTGGAGAGACTAGCACATTAGAAATCAACTGCAACTTTGTGTACTGTTCACGTGAACGTCATTGTAATTACATGTTCTTCCAGACAATGTCACGTTTTATTTCACATTTGAGTAACAGAGAACCCATACTGTCTACACATCACAAGACTAGGAGCTATCGCATGTCTTCAGGTCCTAGACAAGGTTACTAACTAAACCATCTCTGTTACACACAGCTGATGGGTAAATATGTTGTGTGCTTGCAGAGCAAATAATCCCAAGCTATTAGTGAGCGCTGAAGGTCTGAAAGCTGTGCTGCATGGTAATCTACTGAAGGTTGTCTTAAGCGTCACTACATTCTGGGAGAGAACAAACCTTTCATAAAGACAATTACATGTAATAATGTTTCCAGACTCTGAAATGCTAACAGCTAGTTCAGCGTTTGGCATAATGAGCTCATCATTAATTCAGTGCCACATTTTTGCTGGAAGAAGCTGCTAGTGCTGGCAAAGGTAAAGCCCCAGTGGATCCTGGAAAAGCTCTTGACTGAAACAGATTTTCACCCCCATTCCCTGTACTCTCATTGGTTGATTCAGTTGATTGGCAATTTTAGGCCAGGAATGTTGTACACCACAGATCAGCTATAACTACTAGTAAAGTGGTGATACAAAAACAATTTTAATTTAACATTATTTTCAAATGGATATTATAGACCAGCCAAGTTAATGAAATCATGAAGGTCATGGGACAATAATCAAGAAAGCATTCCGTAATGTAATTATCATGATTGACCAAGTCAGGTTCAGACAGAGCAATTTGTTACAAAACATGATTAAACATCCATAGTAAAAGGTCTTAGGTTCAAAGCATGTACCACATACATATATAATGAAGTCCAATACCTGCAATGACATACAGACCTTCATTGACAGGCAGCTAATCCTGTAATATGAGCTCATAGATATGACATGACAACATATGGACATTAAGAGTGTTATACTTCAAAAAGACCTTGTCACAGAGAAAATATAAAGGTGTTTTGCCACCTGAAATGTCAAACAGATTCAAATCTGACCAACTGTAAACACCCTCATTAGATACTTCATTGAACATAAAAAGATAACTTAAGGTTATAATCAATCCTTCCATGGTATAATATTCTTAACCATTCTGGCAGTCACAAATGGAACCGATGCTATTTTATCTTTTTTTATAAACATATAGGTATGAACAAACCAATGTTCAGACAAAGGTTGCTTTCAGCTGCATGTTTTTTTACAAGTAAGCTAATTGTGGCATTACATATTACACTCCAAATTATGACTATAAGCTCAGCAGAAGTACAACCACATTGTAAACCCAACATAATTTTGACTAAGAGACATTACAGACAATACTAAGAAATGTAT
This sequence comes from Esox niger, assembly GCA_016801105.1. Classification (NCBI taxonomy): domain Eukaryota; kingdom Metazoa; phylum Chordata; class Actinopteri; order Esociformes; family Esocidae; genus Esox; species Esox niger. The sequence continues at coordinate 27,092 of JACXGJ010000817.1, read as the reverse complement.
ACATTCTCATCATGCAGCTTTCTGTGTCTCATATATACATTTTATACATAAATATCCAACATTTAATTCTAACATTTCATATAAATGAAATGTTGAATAACAAGAATATTAACCACATTGTCAAAAATTAAACCTTGTCAGGGACCATTATGCACCTAAAAAATTACGGTGGAAAGTGATATCATGCCCATTCTACCAGAAAATGAATGAACTCAATACTATATACTGAATCACTTCAGACGAGTTATTGATGTAATGCCTTGCGAAACGTACCTGGTGCAAGTGCGACGCCCAGTGGATTTTATATAAATGGCGAGTAGCCTAGTTTGCAGTGGTATTTTCTGGGTCAAGGCTAGAAGGGATACAGGTCGTGTCAAAGTGGCTTCACACTCCAGCAGTGTTCAGAATAATTAAGTTTGAACAGAACATGTAGCCTAGACGGTAACGTCGTAGTTTCATTGAGAAAAAGTGAAAAAAATAATTGCAGTCACTAAGCTTCGAAAATATCTACTGTAATTGCTGTAGATATTCAGTTACATAAACGTAAATCACCTGTCACTTCTTTTAAAATGAATGAAGGAAACCGCCTCACCCGATTTGGGTGGGCTAGAATGAATCCCTGATATAGGCAAGTGCTTACCGCAAATAATGTTGTATTCTATTGAATAAAACTGCATGCCCTCTGCTATCCTAATCGAAATGTCTAATATAAATGTTTACATATCTTCAGTTTACAAACCACCTCGGTGTAACCATAGATAACAGAACAATAATGCTTTATATCTAACTATGAGTGCAAACAACGTATCTATATTCCGAATGTCATTGGCCTTAACGTTAGCTAATTGTCACATCACATAAGACTATCGCTCAACTATCGTAATAAACAAACTGTTTTAAGCTTTAACTTGCACACCGTTGGGGATGCCAGCTAGACGGGATATCTTACAAAAATATCTTAGCCCAGAGTGGGAGTATGACAACTATTTGAAATGACCTGTACTCGTACTAGCCATGCATGACAATATTTTTGCCAATATGCAGCGCTGGCACGTGCACCACGTGAGCGGTCCACTAATTAATAGCAGGTGGTGGCGGCTTAATGAGTTGGGAATTATTGTTGAATAGCCATCAACTGTGCCTTCAGTCTCTTAATACTATTAATCATAATTGTGCTGTATAAAGAGGTAGGTTACACTTACAGCAGAAATCAACAAGTGGACTTTCTTTAAACTTTAAATTTATTTAGGCCCAGCTTTACCTTTTTCACTTCTTACAGTTTCTAAAATGAGTAACGACGTCACCAAAAAGAAGGGAAAGGCAACAGGAGAGAAGAAGACGAAGAGAAAAGCGAAGAGAAGAGAAACTTACGCAGTTTATATATATAAAGTTTTGAAGCAGGTAAGCATTATGCATTAGCGTGGCCTATTTACCCTACTGTACTTCAATCACCAAACACCTATTACGCTGGCAGGGTTATGTTTAAGAATGGACTATACTGCTGATTTTCTTCTATCCAATACCAAGAAGTCTAATACGAAGGTTAGTTGCCTATGTCGAGACCGATGGCTATTTTTTTTTTATCACATCTAGGCCAACCTATTTATTAACTGATCTTCAGTTGCGGAATGTTAGGCTATAATTTGTTACATGTAAACCTATGTGGGATAGGGGTTGTGAAAACTGAGGAACCCATTCATACCCCTGTACGGTAAGTCCTTTTACAGTTAGAGACAAAAACATGTTCATGCCAAGCCCTGTTTTTTTAAATATAGCCTAATTAACTGTTAATGCATCTTTTTAATTCTGCAACGGAAGATTAGCTAATCTAGCTACATCGGTTGTGGTTGAAACAAGTAGTTCAACAGGCCTGTGGTATTACCACAATATAGTACACTTTTGACACCAGATTTTGGTTAATTGCTGTTTAGTGGAGTGAAATAACCCGTTGGTGTGACTGACTGCGTGTTTATTAACATGCCTGTGTATTGGCGAGGTGCTGAGAGGGTGGGAGGAGAAATAGTTCTTACAGTATCCTAAACAACTGTTTGTTACATTTCTTTTCTCCTTTTCAGCATCTGCTGTTTTCATTTTTAAAGTGTGTATCTGTAATATTAAAGGTTACACTTGTGGGTTAAAGTAAGCACCTTATCGAATTTAGGCCTATGTGGTGCTCAATACATCTCTTTTAAATGCCAGGATCAGGAATATCCATACTTTTAGATCCATCCTTAGTTATTTGCCCCTTAAAATGTTGCTGTAGGATAATTAAGTGGGTTGTTGGATGGGGTAGTCAGTCAAGTTTTTAAATAGAAAGTTTCGTCTGTGGTTGTAGTTTATCTGACTGGGTCTTATTTCCAAAATAAACCTTAAAATGATCTACTCTCAACTTGATGAGATCCTTCTGGTTCTATAGGTCCATCCTGACACCGGCATCTCTAGTAGGGCAATGAGCATCATGAATTCTTTTGTCAACGACGTGTTTGAGCGCATTGCGACTGAAGCATCTCGACTGACCCAGTACAACAAGCGTTCTACCATTACCAGCAGGGAGGTACAGACCGCAGTCCGCCTGTTGCTACCGGGAGAGCTGGCGAAGCACGCCGTTTCCGAGGGGACTAAAGCGGTCACTAAATATACAAGTTCGAAGTAGAAGAGTGTGCATAAAATGCTGCGAAACACTATTTTGTTTACAGGGTCGACACCATGCAAACAGGCATCACTGACCAACATTAATGTTTAAGTTGCTGTTTGGTAAATAAATGCAGTAAATGTATGTTGTCTAATTTATTCTGCAATGCTCACTTGTTGCCACTAGATGGGACCATTAGATATATATTGCTGTCAACATTTCATACGAACACTCATATCACGAGCCTACGTTTCCTGGAGCTATGATAAGACTAAATACCTTTTCACATAATGCAAAAACTGCTGGTCTAAGCCGATTACCTAAAATGGCTAGCTGATACCTTTAAAAAAAAATCAATGATCGGTGCTACCCAATGTATTGCCTAGTCCATCTATGTTTAAGTGATTCAACTTTTAATAAAGCAACATTGAAACTCACAGCATATTCTGATTGTAAATTAGCTCAGAAATAGATGCAACGTGTTGAAATGTCTGCTAATTAGAGCATGAATATAGTTAACTTCACAAATCCTCATTGGGCCAGTCAATAAGCAAACTGCTGGAATTGGTGAGTAGGCTGTATTTGATCAATTCAGTTGTCAATTCCGTTTTTATTGTGGTGGTTTCTGCTAATCAAATATTCAAAGGACTGCACTAGATAAACAGTTCATATACATTTTGTTTTAGTATACTATAATTTCTTTCTGAAGGAGGATGACAACCTCTTAAGAAATAGGGACCTTAATTTGACCAAGTATTTTTTTCCTGATTGTTTCAGATAAGGCATTGGCAAAACATTTGAAATGGGTCCATGCGGTAGCTCAATCATCCTGCGAGTATTAACAGTAGATCATTTTCTCCTTACTATAAAACCTATGAATGCTTATGTGGCATATGTACTCTACATTTATTTTTGCTATGCTCAAGATGGTCACAGGTTGTCATCAAAGCACTCTGCCTACTCCAGGACAAGCAATGGGGGGGGGATTTCCCCGAGTTGGCTTTACTATTACAGTGGAGTAGATCACTTTAGTCAGTAGCTCTGTGCTTAGTGGTCACACCACCACGGACTAGAACGGACAGTAGTGGGTAATTACAGTTATTTGAAAACACAGTGAGTCATTGCATTTGAATACGGCCAGATATAATAGTGTATATTATCCGTACTCTTTCTGTCAAAGTACAGTCATCACCAAAATTACCTTTAATGTAGGGATATTATATAGAGGCTTCGGAAGGTGTTTTGAGCCCTTCACTTTCTGCACATTTTGTGTTGGACTCAGGTGAAATTGGACAGGAGCAAACAGGAGTTGCGCTCCTGCCAAATTAATGTATTATTGACATAAAAACAAATCTCATGTACATAAGTATTTATACTTGCCATGATAGTCCAAAGCTCAGATCCTGTATTTGTTGATCATCTTTAAGATGTCTCTACTAGTTGGAGTCCACCTGTGGCCAATTTCTGTTGACTGGACATGATTTAAAAAGGCACACCTGTCTGTGTACAGTCCCACACACAAAGCAAAAACCAAGCCCTGAAATCCAATACACACTCCATAGATCTGAGATAGAATTGTCAAGATATAGATCTGGGGAGAGTTATAAATATTTTGATGAGGCCTTGAATGTTCCTGTAAATGTACAGTGGAACCAACAAAACATACTTGAGCTTGCCAACTGGCCAGACTAAGTAACTTTAGGTAGGGAGGTGAATAAGAACACAATGACCACTCTAACAGAGCTTGAGTTTCTCTGCAGACATGAGAACCTGCCAGAAGGACAACCAGTCTCTGCCAGCTAAGCGTTTATGGTAGGTACACTAGTTGGGAGTCACTCCTGAGTAAAAGGCATATGAAATGCAACGGAAGGACTCAAAGAGCATGAGAAAAAAGATGATCTGGTGTGATGAGAATTCTAGGAACCCCATTAAACTGTGGAAAATCTTCAAGATAGTGCTTTAAAGACTAAGGGATCTTAACCCATTGCTACATACAGAATCTTTACAGATCCTTGATGTTTTAGTCGCTTATGGGCTGCCCTCTTCAATTTAAACCAAAGGTTTTGATTGGATTCAAGTCCAGAGACTGAGATGGCCTTTGTGGAATTTGATTACTGCTTGGAGGACTTTTCTTGCTGGAAGGTCCACTTGCAGCCTTGTCTGTCTTTCTCCTGCTTTTAATCTGACCATAAAACCTGTCAACATGCAGTTCAGCAAACTCTGGGCCAAGTACATTTGTTGGTTGCTACCAAGAAGAAAAAGTTCTGATAAACCTTCCAAGGTGCACTCATCACTTTTTTATACCTCTTAATTGTTACCTCTAATTCTGGTTTATTTAAGCAAAAGGTCATTGGTATTTTGCCAATATAACATGTCTATGAGAATTTCCTGAACACATCACTTAGCCACGATATACAGGCAATATATTATAAACTCACCCATTTCTAATATTAATGTAAAAGAATACAAAAACATCTAATAATGGGACTTCTGAGCATAATGTCAAATTAATATACTTCCCTAAAATGTCCTTCAGTAAATTTCTCAGGATACACTTGCCACAATCACACACTGAACCACTCTGCTGCTGCTTTTTTTTAGATAAAAAAAAAAAATCCATTGGCCCCAAAACAGCTATTATGAGCTGCATTACATATTAATGGTTAGCCTAAAGATTCCTGGATGCTATTCCAGACTCCAATTAAGACTGCCTTTGAAGGATGCGTTCTCCAACCAGTTTTGTATCAGTTAAATGTTTTTTGTATCTTTCTCACTACATTTTGAAACATTACCAAAATATTTTGATACTTGGCTTTAACGTTTTGGAATGCTTCTAAAAGCTCCATATGGGTGGTACTGTACTTCCAGGCATGTTGAAATACTTTTAACTTGGTGTATCATACTTTTTGTTCAAATTTTCTGGAAGCTCATATTTTGTACATCAGGAAGCTGGTTTCTTTTTGCAAATGTTTGCACCCCTATACTATGCAGGGTAATGTTTAGATTATTGGTTAGGTGATTATTGAGCTTGGGGGTCCACATTCTTTGGGAATGACCCTGAGTTGTGGTGACGACTATTTCCAAATTTTCCCGTCTTTCCGCAAATAATGACATCAAGAGTTATTGTATGGTACTATTAACCTGCAAATGCTTTGTCACCAAGGCTTTTGTTTTACTACCCATCTGCCTCCGCTTAAACGTCTTCCTATGATACACTCGATGAAAAAACTCAGGGATGTGGAAGACAACTGATGAAGTTTTTAGTTTTAATTGTGTGTGTTGTAATTATATTGGATGTATTAAGTATTTTTATTTGTTTTAAGTGAGGACTTCTATGTATTGCTTCTATGTAATTACCCACAGCTGCTCAGGGACTACTGGTTTCTCCCATTAGCTCTTGGCCAGCCCCGACACATTTACAAAGATGTTGCATTATTGCAATATTAATGTTGATTGATGTGCATTGTCCCTGTAAATTAAAATACTGAACATAAATAAAAGTACAACATTAAATAATTTCTAATATTTCATGTGGTATCCATGGATCTAATACATTGATTTAACAAAATGTCTGGGATATTTAATTTCAGCTCAATAAACATGCCACTAACAATTTACATGTTGCTGTCTAATTTTTGTGAATGTCTAATCCTGCAGCTGATATTACTTATTTATATGTTTATGGTGATCAAATATAAACTGATTATTTCCTGGTTCATGTTGATATAGTATCCTTAAATTGTCAAATCTGGCATTTTCACTTCCCTTGAGACTAGATGTCATATCAAGCGTTTACGTTTTAGCTTCTCATAGAACCTGCAGCCCGTTCATAACTGAAAGACCAATTTGAAATCAATGACTAATTAAAGATTCTTCACAGAATAAAGTTCTGAAAGAAATAAACAAACTTGGAAAATAAAACAAATGTATATACTGGACAGAGAAAATGCCTGTTATCCATCTATAAAGAACTGGAAAGGAAAGGGTACAATCCTATTCACTCACCAAAATGTTTTGCATCGTTACTCCAAATATATGAGTTTTGTGACAAACAACATTTCTGGTCAAAGATGCATCAAAATGAAAGCAACTGGTCTAAAACTGCAGAAATATATCACTTGAAGTGATTCATAATATATTCTACAGTATAAAATGTACCTCAAAAGGGGATGTGTCTTTTAAATATGCAGCATTTTTGAGAACAATCTATTCTCCCCTCCTTGAGCCAGGTTTCTGAGTTGTAAATTTACTATCGTTTTTGATTACTGCACAATCACTAATGAAGTCTAGTAATGAGAAAATAATTTTTGTGAGGTCTTAACGATAAGGATAATCTTTAATCCTGCCTTACATACACCTTTAACACCTAGACATTCGCTATTATACGTTTCAGCCCAGAAAGTCAAGTAGCATTCAATGTTAACCTGCTTATATACCAGACAGTCCCTCCTTCCCTCTGTCACTCTCAGTGCATCCATTTCAGATGTCTTCCTGATATTTTGCTAATGACATTGACATCGCATCTATGGACATATTACCATGGGTGTGATCTGATGCCATCATTAATAGCTAGTATGGCACTAGTGTTTTTGAAAATTATCATCATCATGACCATCATTTGTGCAACTGCCTGGGTACATCATTCTCCCCCTCCAAAAGATCTCGACTTCAGCCCCGCTCTTTGCCTTCTTGTACTCCTTACTCTCCTCGCTGTTTGTAGTCATTGCTGTCTCCTTTAGGGAGAGTTATAAACACATTATGGATGGATACATTAGTGACTGATACAGAAGCACAAGGACTCGCCTGCCTTGTTTTGGTGCGAGAGAGAGAGCTGCATCATTAGAAAATGTTCCACTTGGCGGGGAAGCACGTATAAACTGCACTCGCAATGAAATGAGGTTGTGATAGATGGTTAAAGTTATAGAGGGACTATTAGGTTGAAATATGAACCTCTCAATTGTCATAATGAAGCACGAGGCTATTTGCATGCATGGCGATCAGTGCGTTATAGAGGAGACAATTGGAATCCGTAACGACAGACACAATACATTATAGGACCTAGGCTAGGTCCTGGGTTTAGGGCTGAGGGTTTAGAAAGTAACCATGCTTTCTCAGAATCATACGGAGCTTTCATCATAAAAAAGGGTCTATCCGTTCATTTTTGCTCTCCAAAGGTTTTTTAGGAGTTAAAGGATGAGTTGGCAGTTAATATTGGTTGGAATGACATCTGGCATGTCTTGTGTAAACTAAACCACTATGAGGACTTTAATGGGCATCAATTCGAGGTAAGAGTCATAGGCCAGCCTTTGTTGCCATCACATTAACATTTATGCTCCATAATGGCCTCTTGTGTAAGAGGCATACACAATGTCATTTAGCGCCTCATATACTTATAGGCATGTATATAAAGAAGGACCAGGTCAATGCTAGTAAAAAAAAATGACTTAATGAGCCCAATTAACGCTTTAACTCCCGCCCTGTTTCCATTATGACTAAATGTGTATTTAGATGACTGATCTGACAGCACCATCACAAGCCACAGGTTCACAATGAAAGTAGTCCCTGCCTGCAAACCTCTGGATGTGTGCCCTAAAATCTTTGCCCCTGAAGCTAATCCTGCCATCTGATTCTACAATATTTGTTCATTTCCATTATGAACGAACTGTCTGGGGGAGGGCAACAACTAACCCTATCCATTGTATAACTGCATGATTCCATAGCTAGAAGTACTCAAAACAGCATTACCAGCCTGATAATCTGAGGGAACTAATTGCCTAATTGCATAAATGAAGAGCTAAAGTCTTGATCGTTCATTAGCTCTTTTCAATGTCCAGTCAGTGTCGTCTGAGGAGGTTGACCACAACGTAGAAAACCCTCACAGACCGACAGACAGACAGCTGCTAGTAGATGGAAATTGAGGAAGTGAAAAGATTTAGAATGTCCACAGGGGGGTTGTAAGGGCAGGGGGGTACCACACAGATCTGTTTCTGTCATTGCCCGCTTCAGTAAAAAAGAAAAAAAAAAAGAGTGCCCACCATTTGAGAAATGAATTTATCGAAGTCATTGTCTTTTCCCCCATTAGTAAGTGTTTAGTTCAGCGTTTTAAATAATTGCGTTACCAGGAATGATATTTAAAATACATTTGGGAGTCAATGAGGCGGGAAAGTGCCTACATGTTTTGCTGATGACACCCGGGCCATTTGGAAGACATCAAAGTAGAGAGGAGGTAGCCCAGATGCATATTATAAACTCATTATGGCTATCATTTAAAAGGATGTACTCTACTCCAGCAGCAGAAAACAATATTCCCAGTCTCTCTCTAGTAATGTGTGTTTGCAAAGTCGAAACTCTTAGAGACGCCTTCATTTTAATGTGCCATCTATTACCCCCCAAACTGTTACATGAAACAAATAGCATTGATTTCCATATACCAGAATAGTCGTTAAGGTGCGAATAATACGCACATGTGAGTCAATGTTTTTGAAAGGAAAAGAAGAAGCAAAGCACAGCAAAAAATATCAGCAGTTCCTCCACAGGTACTAGTGCTATTCAGATCATCAGAAATCTGTTTTTCTGTTAAGAAGGATGCTACTGTAGACAGCCTAACAAGTCAATGTAGGCTTCATAGACACGATAAACAAAGATAATGGGTAATACACACCTCAAGCTCTAGGTTAAAAATGTAAAGGTAATTAATTACTGTAATTGAATAATGTAATTTGATTAAAAAACATCAAGGCACAGTAAAAAGCTGTGGTAAAGGTATTTTCCAGGGCAGAAAAATTTCGATCTATCATTCAAGGGAAATCTGTCAGATGCCCAGTAGTACTGAGACTTCCAGAGGCTTAATTGTGTGCAGTCCCTCCACCATCATAACTCTACTACCCGTGGGGTTGAGTGAACCAGCGGCGTCCAGGCCACTCGTTCAGCCTAATGTTCTTTAATGTAGAAACCATGTGGATGCAGAGTGTTCACGACCATTAATACCCAAGCAAAAATATGCTGTGGTGAAGACGTGTTTTTAACAAACCTTACACCAAACAAAGCCACTGTAGAGTGTTTTTTTTACTTTAATGCTGATTGATTGATATTATTTCTTTAATAAATTCACAAAAAGCAGGGTCTCTTTTTGCAAGTTAATCCTGCAAACACAACAGTTGCAACAAGAATAATATAATACAACCATACAAAATGTCACACTTGAGGAAAAACAATCACATATGCCTCAGTAAGGAGGAATTCACCCAGCCCGACAGGTACCAGAACATCCAAACTTCCTCTGTAGATACATGTGATCAGTGTGAAAAGTAAAGGTGGTGGTTCACTCAGCCCCATGATTGGCATCGCTCTGCATGATGGTACACTGCCAGAGTCCTGCAGTGTGAGTCATATTAAAATATAATTTGAAACATTGTTTCTGAAATCGTGATGTTGTCTCGCTCAACAACTGCTGCCATTCACGGCTGATGGAGATATTTATTGAATTGATGCTGGGCATCGTTTGAAGCACTAGTCAGACGTAGGGTGCCTGACATTTATGAATGTTTATGAAGTTTCTTTTATTAGATGGCCTCAAATCTGCAGATATGCAAAGCAGTTATTTTGAAGGAGGTTGCAGCTTTCCTTTGTCAATTGAAGAACACAAAAGTTCCTTCCAGGTACATATCACCTACAGTGACTCCCAACCTCTCCCCAGCAATCAAAGTAGTATCTAGGTTGGAACGGAAAAGGGGATCCTGTCAGGAATAGGAATGACAGAAGACTATGGTCGAAGAGCAGCTTTGTTTATTGTGCTACAAAATGAATTCTCATCAAAAATAGGGAACAGAACAAAGGTGTCAATCCTGATGCTCCATTCCAAGCCTGATAAATGACACGGGTCATCAGATGAAATATAACAACACATTTGAGGCCAGTTGTAAAAAATTCTGTTTGAGAGAGAGAAATTATTTTGGTAATCAGTGACTACTCCCCTTTGAGTATACGGTCTGGAAATAATTGGACACTGACTGGCACAAGTTTAGTTTTTTAGGCTGTTTACCAAAATATATTCACATCCAAATTGGAGGAATGGTTTAGGAATTACACCTCATTAATATGTAGCCCCCTGTTTTTCAAGGGTCCAAAGGAAATTGCACAATGGACTCAAACTGTTTCATGCACAGGTGTGGGCTATTCCTTTGTTATTTCTTTATCAATTAGGCAGATAAAAGGCATTCACATTTGGAAGCTGTTGCTGTGAACCCACAACATGAGGTCAAAGAGCTCTCAATGCAAGTGAAACAGGCCATCCCAAGGCTGAAAAAAAATATCCATCAGAGAAATAGCAAGAACATTAGGAGTGACCCAATCAACAGTTTGGTACATTATGAGAAAAAAACACCCTGGTGAGCTCAGCAACACAAAAAGGCCTGGATTTCCATGGAAGACAACAGAGGTGGGTGATCGTAGGATCCTTTCCATGGTAAAGAAAAACCCCTTCACAACATCCAGCCAAGTGAATAATACTCCCCAGGAGGTAGGCATATAATTACACAAGTCTACCATAAAGAGAAGACTTCACAAGAGCAAATACAGAGGGTTCACCACAAGGTGCAAACCATTCAATATCGTCAAGAATAAAAAAGCCAGATTAGACTTTGCTAAAAAAAAAAAAAAAAAGGCACCAGTTCTGGAACAGCATTCTTTGGACAGATGAAACTAAGACCAGCTTGAACCAGAATGATGGGAAGAAACAGTTTGGATAAGGCTTGGAACGGCTCATGGTGGAAGCATACCACATTATCTGTAAAACACGGTGGCAGTGTGATGGCGTGGGCATGCATGGCTTCCAATGGCAATGGGTCATTTGATGAACTCTGATGGGTATAGGGGTATTGTCCCCTATATTGTCTGCTTTTACTCAGCCAAATTCAGCAAAGTTGATTAGACGGTGCTTTACTTAACAAATGGATGATGACCCAAAACAGTTTTTTATGGCCAGCTGCAGAAAAGGTCTGGCAAAGCATCACAATGGAGGAAACCCAGCATTTGTCCATGCGTTCCAGACTTCAAGCAGTCATTGCATGCAAAGTATTCTCGACCAAGTAACATTTTATTTATTATTGCGTTAATTTGTCCAATTACTTTTGATCCCCTGAAATAAGGTGACTGTGTATGAAAATGATTGCAATTCCTAAACATTTCATATGATATTATTGTTCAACCCCTTGAATTAAAGCTGAAAGTCTGCACTTCAATTGCATCTAGGTTGTTTCATTTCAAATCCATTGTGGTGGCATACAGAGACACAATTATGAGAATTGTTTTCAAATATCTCGGACCTAACTGTCCATCCAGCTTCTCCGGCTGCTTTTCAATGAATCCTGTGTATGGCTGAAGTTCTCTTATCACTGTATTACGTGGTGATAAGTATGTTTGTCTTAATATATTTTTGTCTAGTACTGTATTTAGCTGGTAGGGCCATCTACTTTATGTCTATATACCTAATACATAAACTGTACCAACTGCCTGTGCATAGTAAAGGCAGTCATCCAGTAGAGCACTACAGATAGCACTACAGCAATAAAGTTAGTACTGCAGTTAGTCCAGATCTTTTAAAGATTCTTAACACAAACCATGCCAACATATTGGAGTCAGTGTATTATACAAACAAAAAACCAACATAGGAACGGTGTGGGCGCCTTCCTGTGTTTCATTCTCTTTTTCTCCAGAATAACTATATTTCAGCAACAGTCTTTGTTTTAGGTGACAATACTTAAAAGATGACTACTTACTGCCTGTGCCTGTGTTGTTATCATAATGATTATCATGGCTAGTTCAAACATCTGGCAGCAGACACTGGTTGGAATGAAATGACCATGGAGATGGAAGATTGCTTGCAATTTTTTTGTAATATATTTTCAAATGGCTTATGGTGGTTGAGGAGGATAGCCTTGTGAAAAGCCTGGAGACCAATTAAAGAGCCCCGAGTGCCTATCACTACAATTTTGTTTCAAACGCAAACGTTTTGATGGCTTGAAACCCGATGGAGCTTTCCAAATACATTCTTTTGGAAACATTTACCCAATCAATTTGTGTTATTTGTATAATTAGGTTCACTTATGCCCACTGATGCCTTCCTCTGGTGCATAACCCTGGTGTCTTACCACAAAACACCTGTTTTTTGTTTCTACTTTGGACTGACCCCGGTCTACTCTGGTGCCAAACCCAGAATACAATGGGGACTTTGGACAAGTCAGAGTCTGGGGGGATTGACATAAGAATATGCCGTATCTTGTGTTGTAAGGATCCAATAAACAAATTGGTGATCAAATTGATATTAACAAAATGAAAAGCCACTACGTACAATAGCAAGAGTTTTTTATTTTCAATGTCCAAAATCAGTCTAAATGGTAGCTAGCTACTTCAAGGTATTGTTGGGACACAGACAAACGATGCAGAGGACTGAGCATGCGATACCATTTGTGAAAGTGGCAAGTGCCTGTGGTTGATAACCATTTCATTACTACAACGATAAAACATTTCCTTTTTTCCCATGACAGTGGTGAGGGAATGATGAGATTAAAATGGGGGGGAAATCAGACAATCCTTTTTAATTATTGAATACAAAATTATTAGACCAAAGTGTTAGAGATGAATTAATGATATGTTGAAAGGTGTTATTGTGAGTTTTTTGTTAGTTTTTTTCCTCAAAGATTTCAGTTTGTTTTTCAAGTGAATTGTTCATGTTATGGGTCACATTAAAGGTGGAAACGTTCTGATATGATTTATGTTTGTCTCATTCTTTTACATCACAAACATCAGTAGACTTTTTATATCCACTATATGTGCTTCAGCAGTCCCGCTCTGTGAGTTTAAGTGGTCTACCGTTTCGTGGCTGGGCTGTTGTTGATCCTAGATGCTTCCATATCATAATTAGGGCACATACAGTGGACCAGGGCATCTTGTATGGCAGAAATTACATTAACTGACTTGTGGCAAAGCTGGAATCCTATGACAGTGCCACGTTCAAAGTGACTGAGCTCTTCAGCATGACCCATTGTACTGCCAATGTTTGTCTATGGAGAATCCATGGCTATGTGCTAGATTTTATGCACATGTGAGCAATGGGTGTGGCTGAAACACCTTAACTCAATAAGTAGTGATAGCTGCAAGGGGGGGGGGGGGGGGGCAACTCCATATTTATGCCCATGGTTTTGGAATGGAATGTCCAACAAGCTCATATGTGATGGTTGGGTGTCCACATACTTTTGGCCATATAGTGTAAGTCTGTTGCATGTCAATAGCAGGGTCATAGGACTTTTTGCATTAGAATGTATAGCATAACATTAGGCACTCCATGCGCTGGTCAGTGTAGTGGATATATTCTCTGTACAATCATCTAAAATAAACTGTTTAACCACCCAGTTAGACTATTTGAGAAGGTAGGGGATTTTACTTTCTCAAAAAATGTATGAGACTGTGGCTGAAATTGTGTATGTTTCAAAAACAAAACATATTGCAACACACATATCTGGTGTGTTTGGACACCGAATAACAAGGGCAGCAGGGTTGTCACTAGCTATACAATAGGTCACCAGGGGAGGCAGAGTGGTCATGTGAGTGGTGGTAAAAATAGGACTTCAGCTCATGTAACAGAAGCTCTCATAATTAGATATCAAAACATCTCCAGTGAATCGCTAGGAGGCAGAGGGTAGGCAGAAACAGAAACAGACCAAAACAAAGTGAAGGACACAAAAAAATTGAAAAGAGTGGACAGAGACAGGTCAAGAGGGACAAAAACATCAACCATATCTTTGAGTACTGCCAAACACAGTACCCATATAGACTTTGGTTCTCCTATTCTGCGTGAGCAGCCAGCCAGCCAGCCACTTTCTCAACATGTCAGGAGGAGGCAGTTTTGTCTTCACCCCTGCAGCCTTGCGCTCCCTCCAGCTGGACGAGGACATGCTGGAGAGACACAAGAACAAGAAGCAGCTGTCCAGCGACTACATGCTGAAAAGGGAGGCCAGGCACAGGGTAGGTCCTGGTCCTGTGAGGTCTTCCATCTACGTTAGACCCCCAGCTATGTGCCATGACCTGGTCATCCAGAATGCTCTCTATACCGGGGAAGTGACTGCTGTTCGGCAATTCTTCCCAAAGGGCGTTACGTCAAACGTCATCATTAAGCCCCAGGGAGGTGACATGCGCTGGGTGGCCAGAGGGGAAGGTAAGCTTCATGTCTTCATTAGATGTGTCACCAATTGTGAGAAAGGTTGTAGTTGTCAGCCAAGCTGACATTAAAGCTCTACGTTACATATGGACAGTGATGTATAACTTACATTGCACTGTATTTCACAGTAATGATTTATGAGCAAATTGCAGAAATTACCATCTATGATCAGC
Source organism: Esox niger (assembly GCA_016801105.1). Classification (NCBI taxonomy): domain Eukaryota; kingdom Metazoa; phylum Chordata; class Actinopteri; order Esociformes; family Esocidae; genus Esox; species Esox niger. Next base: position 12,073 of record JACXGJ010000817.1, on the reverse strand, counting down.
AATAATGAAACACAATGATAAGCTCATTATTAGGCTACTTTGTATAGAATCTCTAGAGAGGGATTGTTCTTTTTTTCCTTACATCTATTGCAATAAATACACAACCTTTCTCTGGGTGAAAGAAATTCTAGAGCTTATATACAAAGTAGCCTAATGCTATTTGTATATTAATTAGGAATAAAGTAAATGTTTTCAAAAGGTAAACTATGTACAATACCAGTCAAAAGTTTGCACACTCCTACTCATACAAATGTATTGCTTTATTCTTTTAATATTTTCCACATTGTAGAATAATTGTCTGGACATCAAAACTATGAAATAACTCTTGGAATTAGATCAAAATACATCTCATAATATAGCCACCCTTTGCCTTGATGTCAGCTTTGCACGCTCTATCCATTATCTCAATCAGTTTCATGAAGCATTGAAAATGCATTTTAATTAACAGATGTCATGTCAAAATCAGTTTTGGGAGTTTCTTTCATTCCAAATGTAATTATTAAGTAATAAATAGGGCTGATATACAGAAGACCAACATTATGTGTTTATTTTCTGTATTCGGATCAAATAAGCAAAGAGAAATAACCGTCCATCATTTCTTTAAGAAATTCTATGTGGAAAATGTCATACATTTCTTTAAGTGTAGTCACGAATATTATCAACTGCTATGATGAAACTGGCTCCACAGGAAAAGACGACCCAGATGTACCTTGGATGCAGAGAAAAATGGCATTACAGTAACCAGCCTCAGAAATCAGCAGTTGACTGCACCTCAGATTGCTGCCCAAATAAATGCTTAACAGAGTTCAAGAGAAACAACCCAACATTAAATGTTCATAGGAGACTGTGTGAATCAGGCATCCATGGTGAAACTTTTTCAAAGAAACCACTACTGAAGGGCACCTATAAGAAGAGCCTTAGTTGGGGCAAAAAACATGAGAAAGAGACATTTGACCGGTGGACATCTGTACTTTTTCAGTTTTTAGATTTTTGGTTCCAATTTTGTTAGATGATGAGTTGGTGAACGGATGATCTACATGTGTGGTTCCCACTGTGAAGCACTGTAAAGGAGGTGTTTTGGTTTGGGGGTACTTTGCTGTTGACGCTGTAAGTGAGAACAATGTGTCCAAATTTTCTTGGTACTGTAATTTTGTTGTACCAATAACAACAGGTGTAAATTTGAAACTTTAAAAGGCTATGAGCCCACCCTCATAAATCTGGATCACTTGCAATCCTTAGCAACCATCGCACTATAAACTTATATTCATGGATAGATTACACAATATTGCATTATGAGGTCAGATAGTCATGAGCTGGATTTTTCATCCAAACACTGTTGAACGTCATTCTCATGTGGCTGGAGTGGTGGTCACAGTGCAACTGTGTGTTTCTCTCTGTAAGCCATTCCATAATCTGGTTTTAGAGTTCTTTTTTATATAAAAGTGAGTGAGCATGTGGGAGAGGGTTACATGTTACAGAAGTCATTTGGCAGCAGGACAAGCCAGCAGTCAGTCTGGCTAACACGTGGGTCATGTCAGCCAGGCTAGCCAGTGACTGCAGGGTTATTTGGTCTCTCCAAAATATCATATAACAGCTGTACTCATGTTTCCCTGAAATAGCCTCCTGTGGATAAACAAGCTTCAGAAAAGCAAAACATTTACCTCAGCAGAAAGAAACCACCATAATTCTACAAGAAATAACTAACACAACCCCAAAGGATCTATCAGTCGTTGCACTCTTCCTACCACTTGTAAGTAAACTGAATCGGTTTTGCAAAAAATGCCTCGAAAAATGGCAAAAAAATGGCACAAGACAAAGAATTACCGCAAAGATGTGATTGCCACGGCTCAGGCCACAGGTGACGTTCTTCAGTTCTGGAACTGTCTCCAGGTGGGGGATGACTTGACCCTCATCAGCATTCTAGCTGACCCAGAGTGTGAAGACCTCATCGATGCCACCTATGACACCAGCAACATTGAGGAGTGGAAGAACTTCGGGCACCACTATAGATCCTTGAGTAGATCACTTAATGCTTTGTATAAATTAGAAATTAAATGTTTACAGGTATAAAAGATTCAATAGGGAGGGACTACAAAGACCTGTGCAATTAAAAAGGCTTGTTTTCCTTTTCCTGTGCAAAATTTTTTCATATTTCTTTTGATTAAATCTTCTCTTCCAGGACTTTGGTCTCTGACCTATGAGCAGGAGCTGACCACCCCACTCCACATCACAGCAGGCCGGGGCTATGTTGACTGCCTGAGCCACCTGCTGCAGAGAGGGGCCAGTGTGGACCTAGCCCCCGGGGGCACCACCGCCCTCCATGAGGCATGTGATAGCTGCCAGCCCCAGTGTGTAAAACTGCTGCTGTCCTACGGTGCCAACTCCAATGCCGTCAGTGAAGAAGGGCTCATGCCCTTGCACATGTGCACCCGTACTGAGTCCCTGGAGTGAGTATTATACTAATCAAACCTTATTAGCCTGAGACGCGGCAGTAGACCCACTGAGTTATGATTAGGGTAATATTGGATGTATACATGAAGCTATGGCTACGATTAAAGGTTAGGGTTGTGGTTAGGGTTAAATAGTATACAGTATATTCAACCCTGACGCTCACCATTACTTAATTTCCAACTAGCACTGACTTTACTGACCAGACTTCATTAAGTAATATGAACTTACTGCAATTGAGTTATATGGTTGTCCCACCAAGCCATATTCAGGTCAATAAGCTATCTGTTTGTCCCTCTGAATTAGCGTGTTTGCTAACTGACTAACACGTAGAAATATAATGAAGCTAGAGTTAGGGAGCCAGTATTAGAATACATTCATTCTCCATTCGATTTCCATTTGTCTCTTTAATTGTACTGAAAGGTGTGCAAAATACCTGCTGCAATTTGGTGCTGCAATCAACGGGCGGAGCCTTGACGAGGACAACACACCGTTACATGTGGCGGCACAGAATGGGTTACCGGATCATGTGGAGCTGTACCTGCGCTACGGCGCATCGCTGGACAAGCAGAACTACGACAATGTCACGCCGCTCAATGCCGCTTGTTCACAACCACAGGAGAAGAATGATTTGGAACGATACACAAAGGTGTGTGAGCAAAGCGTCATTCGGTACAGCTCGATATGAGCTCAACTTAATTTTGCTCACTACCGCGAAAAGCAATTGTGTGCATTCTGTTCTCCAGGTGTGTGAGATGCTGCTGCGAGCGGGTGCCAAAGTCACCACAGAGGACCAGGACAAGCAGTCTCCGCTCCACATGGCCTGCAAGAACGTCAACCCGGACGTGGTGGATCTTCTTCTGGCCCATGGGGCATGTGTCAACACCATGTGCTACAGTGGAGACACCCCCATGCAAAATGTCCTCAAGGTCTTGTCTTTCATTTATTTTACATGGAAAACACAATTAATCCACACATAAAATTCAATATATACACAGGGGTACAGTTGGCTGACAAAATTAAAGGAAAAATCTGAATGAATCAGAGGAACGTTGCAAATGCAGATACTTCCTTACAGACATGATACAATTTAGAAATTAACATTCTCTGTGGCATGTATACAAATTTTGAACTGGCCCAGTTGACCTACATTTTGCATCAATATTGCAAGAGGAAAGTATCTAAGTGAAAGAAGGTTTTATATTGTGTCTCTTCCAGGATGACTATGCCCCTACCCACAGGGAATAAGGGGTCACTGAATGATTTGATGAGGATGGAAATTGTGTGAATCATATGCTACGGTCTTTGCAGTCACCAGATCTCAACCCAATAGAACACCTGTGGGGGATTTAGATCTGCTGTGCAAGACAGGGTTCTCCAACAAAATCTTCAAAACAACAAATGAGGGAATATCTTTTAGAAGAATGGTGTTCCATCCCTCCAGTAGCATTCCAGAGACTCATGGAATCTAGGCCAAGGCGTATTGAAGCTATGCTGGCCGCTCGTGATTGCTCAACACATTTCTGAGCCACCTTATGCAGGATTTTCCTTTAATTTGTCACCGATCTGTTTATAATGCTATAGAGCTTTTTGTACTAAAGGTTTAACAACTTATTTCACTTGTGGTCCTCTGCAGATGGTCGCCTACAAGCCGGATCACAAGCCAGAGAAGGTGGTCCGATCTTTGCTTAACCACGGCTCTCTTCGAGTGTGGCCTGAAGCACTCCCCAAGGTAATAACCAGAACAAGTCTCTGCTACATCCTCAGTGTATTACGATAATGTTAAGGCATTCTCCCAATGCCCATGAGGCCTCCTCACAAACATATTTTATGAATTCTCTGGGCCCAGTTTTTGTATATGTATCCATTTTGACTTTTGGAAAGAATGCACTGTATAGAAAAGAATGCAAAAAACGGGAGTCCTCATCTACACATACACCGATCAGCCCTATCATTGTGACCACTGACAGGTGAAGCGAATAACTCTGATGATCTCGTTATCATGGCACCTGTCAGCGGGTGGGAAATATTAAACAGCCAGTGAACATTCAGTCCTCAAAATGTATCTGTTAGAAGCAGGAAAAATGGGCAAGCACAAAGATCTGAGCGACTTTGACAAGAGCCAAATTGTGATGGCTAGACGACTGGGTCAGAGCATCTCCAAAACTGCAGCTCTTGTGGGGTGTTCCCCATTCTGAATAGTGGCGTTGTTGGGCTGTTTATGTGCCAAAGGCCCTGGTACCCTGGTTAAGATATATGGCACCATGGAGTCTGTCAAGCACAAATCCATTATAGAGCAAAAATCTACCTCATCAAACATTACAGTAGAATACAGGGTGCTGTCATCTTGGGAAAAATAATGTACAAAAACGCTAAATTCAGGGGAACCAAGAAATTCTACCTTAATTAACATTTGATTAACCTCATGTTTTTAGTGTAAGTTCAAGCTGACTAATAACAATATTTTTTGCCATCTTTACCAAGACGTTCAGAAATACTGGAGGGCACTATACAACTATACAATATATCCTGTATTGGCTAATATATGCTGTGAATTTAATCTGTCACTGAAGTGTTCATAAAAGTATAGTGCAGAAATCACCTACAGTTAAGCACATTTGTTAATGTTTCATAAAAGTGTAATTAAAATCAAATCATCAACATTACATTTTTCATGACGTACACAGACAATAATATAAGTGCAAAATAATGTGCAGTTGAGAATGAACAGATGAAGTATGAACAGTAAAACAGTTCATTGAATTCTTTCTCTCTCTCCTCAACATGAAATGACGTGCTCACTGTGGGAAACAAACTACTAGTATTCACTGAACCAGACCCGGGTGGGTTCAGATTTTGTTAGAAATTATTTCAAATACATTAGCTTGCTCTTGATTAATCTTGCCATTGAAACTTTCTGATACTAATCAAAAAGTGCATGCCTTGCCCACCTGACACTACAGGAGGCAAGCAAAAGTAAACACTTTGAGGACTTTAACAATTTGAAATCATATTTCCTATTATTCACTGAACCCACCACATGCTCCGGAACAAAATTCTTAACTCCTAATTAGAGAGTGTTAATAGGAGATTAATTAGCACTAACTGCATAATTTCCAGTTAAACCCCCAGAGGGCAGACCAATCTGTGCCTCTCACCAAGTGTTTAATTACTTTATTTCTTATATTCTATTGATGAGTCACAAATCACAACCTCCTAACTAAAACAAAGTGAGGACATCTTGTCTCAAGAAGATCAGCAACATTTGAATTATTTCACATACAGTATAATGCAAACAGTTCCATTTATTATTTAGCAGAGAAATAATAAGTCTGAATATTTAATTTGAATTTGGGCTGATAAGATTTTAAAATGTACAATTAGTGTAGAAACAATTTGGCTGGATCGTTATTCCTCAAAATGATTAGGTATTTACAGTATATGTGGTTAGTTTGAAGAATGTCTTCCTAAATAATTGTCTTCCTTAAGGTGCTACAGTACTGCAGTGTCTCCCCGAGGACAATAGAGGTTCTTCTGAATGCATACGACCGCCTAAAAATCACAGATGACTGGGTGAAAGCTGTTTCTCCAGAGATGTTTATGGTCAGTTAGAAGTTCCATTAGATTAAATTCTATTTCATTTAATACTGTTTTGACTGTTGTAATTACCAAATAACAGAGTGTTTTGTGGGTCTCTCTCCAGGAACACAAGGGTTTCTATGAGTCGCTTCTCTCCCTGCAAAATACCCCTCGTTCCCTTCAGCACCTGGCTCGCTGGAAGCTACGGAACTACCTTCAAGGACGCGTACACAAGGTGGTGCCACAGCTAGATCTGCCCACCTTCATTAAAAACTACCTTCTCCTTGATTTCAGAGACCATCTCCATTGAGTTCACTATGTACTGTATAATGTAATTCACCAGTAAATCAATGGCTCACTCCACTGGGAATTTGGTATTTCACACTGTGTTTCTAGTGAACAGGGTCAGCTACATGCACAAGCAACTTAAGAGATTGCTTAGGACACATAGCAATAGTTTATATAGTTATAGTGATGTGTGGAATTGTAGGAAAACAATAACAAATATCTGTGTATTATGCCCAAATATTCGAATTGCCTGAAATTTGTAATAAAATAGCAACATTTGTAAATGTGCAGATGTTTTATGTTGCCTTCAGGTGAGGGCCCCTAAGCCAAAAGGTTTGAGCCAGCCCTGCCAGTGACAGAGGCAGAGAATCAGCCAATTGTGCTGTCATGTAACTCATCACTACCTATCTGGATCCAGAATTCTTTAGATTGCAGTGTGACTGGAGTACATTTTTGACACAATATGTTTCAGGTTGATATTTGATATACTTGTGACTTAGTGAATTATTTGTATTGATTCACAAGAAGTACAGATACATGCAGCCAGAATAATATTACTAAGTGAAGGTATCTTTGCAATTAACTGTATTGACTCGCATGGAAAGATATAAATATACATACAGGCAGAATATTGTTACTGCGCGTTACCACGAGAGGGTGGTATAGTCTATCAATTATACATTAATGAGAAGTACTTTATTGGATGGATGGCTTTCTTTAGATTTGGATTTTCTTTATTTTTCAAAGTTAGGTATAACTTTTGTATTATAAGTGTTGTCAATGGCACTGAATGTGCTTAAAGAAGTATACAAGGAAACCTATTTACATATTTTCATATGTAGCTTTTTAATCGTACATTAGTACTCTTGCATAATCTAATGGTGGATTTGTGGAATTATTCTGCGATTTATAGCAATAACCATTTATTGATGCATATTAATTACTAGAAAAGAGGATTGACTAAGCTAATCATTTTACCAATAAAATCCTAAATGAATATAAATGTGATTTATTTTTGTTACATAATGAATCATAACGTATTTTTTATATTTGACCAAATCGTTTTTATTAGTTTAAACAATACATTTGAAAAAATCCTTTCCATCATTCCCACAATCAAAAATAATGCATAATTACAGAGTTCTATAAATTAATTCGGTTAAATTACAGAAACGTTTTCGTTAAACCACTTAGGTAACTTGGGCGTTTCCAGTCAATAATTATGTGTAGAGGTCCAGATGTATGATTGCATGGGATCGAAAAGAGCATGCTTTTGAATACAAACCACCCGGCTTGTGAATGGTGGACCTGTGTGACAGAGGGTGGTGACACCGAGACAATAATGCTGTCTTGGGTAATGAACCTGTCGTGAGGCTCTTGAACTATAAGCTATTCAATTTGCCTAACGCATAGGCCATATGAAAGAAACCATACTTGCGACCATTTTCAATAATTTTTTGCGATATCATAATCTTATGTATAAAAAGTATTATAATATTCTCCAGGCGATGTGCGCAAACCCCGTCGTTGTTGACAAATAACATCAACTATGCTAACAAAAACAGTTATCCAAATATGCTAAAAAATGTAGGTCAAGCTGATCAAATTAACTAGGCCTATAATAGGTTTATGACTCATGAGAGAAAAAAATTAACTCTTACAAAAATCTAAAACATGAAATATATCTGGGAGAAAAGTTGTACGCTGTCTGTTCAATTGGGTAGCCTATAGAGGAACGGATAACAACACTATCAGATGTGAGACCACTAAAAAAATTATAGGCGAGGAGCGCGCGGGAGAGGACAGCTATCTGGTTTCAATAGATCAAAGGTAGGTGACACTGAATGAAGTCATTTGCAATTATAAAAATAATTAGCATCCCTTGACTCTCCATCGCTAATCAGAGTCGGTCGGTGATATGTTTATGTCTTCATACAATCAGAGGGTCAGATTGTGTGCCCGCATGCCCCAAGACTCAATAGCAGCTAATCATCACGGATCGGCATTTAAACGTCAAAATTATCTCCTATTAAATCCACACTTTAAAAAATTTAAAGAGATTTTTGTTCATTCTACATTTACATTTTAATAGAAACGAATAAGCATATAGAAAATGACCGGCCAAACCCCAGATACCGCGCATTATTAATGATAACATAACTATAAAAAAATGTATTGGTCATTAAAGATGAGTGGTGAAGTTAGGGCTGTCTTAAATATGAAACATTATTTATTGTTGTTGAAATAATGGTAGGCTACAACCACAACCAAAACACTACTCAAACCCATTAGTAGTTTGTCATGAATCGAAAAAAGTTTAAATATCTCCACAATGACACTTTAAAAACAGCAGTCTCGTTAAAAAAACTGTTGACCTTACATAAATCTATTTTATCTTATTTTACACTGAATATATCTCTAGGGGATAATTGTCACCGTACTTTTCTAAGGCCGACCGCATTGTTTTACCCCGGGAGAATAGAAAAGCTTTTCTCTCAAGAGAGGAAAAACATCTGCCTCTCCTCCCTCCCCACTCCGATGCCATCCGTCCCAACGTTTCCACAAAAGCACCGTTGTTTTATGTCGTCCCTTGAATCTGAAGTAATTACTTATCATCAATCAAAATTAATAATAGCTGATTGGGTTGGTGTGGTCAACGATTATAGAAGGGGCAGGGCTGAAGCAGTCTCTCACACCGCTTCTAGTCAATGTGGACTGCGTAAAGGGGGTGGAGGGCTGGGGAAGGGGGCAGCCCGTCTATTCGGTATCCACTGGGAAACTACCGCCTCTGAAGGCGGCCAAAAAGTCAGAAGCTGAATTAGGAAATGAAGCGTAATTTGAGGAAGATGGATGAGTCCCCAGGGTAACACCCCCTTTCATTCCTCTTCTATTCCAGATGATATGCTAGGTCTCTCTCTCTCTCTCTCTTTCTCTCTCTCTCTCTCTCTCTCTGTATAGATGAACTGTGTGTGTGTGTGTGTGTGTGTGTGTGTGTGTGTGTGTGTGTGTGTGTGTGTGTGTGTGTGTGTGTGTGTGTCATAGAGAGAGGGGGGCGGAGAGGGGGGTAGTCAGAGGCGGAGAGCGTGTGTGTTTTATGTCTCAGAATGTGACAAATAGGGAGAGAGGGAGTAGGCACAAAACAAGAAAGCTTCAGATCGCACTAAGCGTTAGGTTCGTGGAGGAGCTGGTTAGTCCACGGGATAATATCAAAGCAAAGGGACATTTAACTCCACTTGACTGTCGAATTGAAGGTTCGACGATTTGTTGAGGGCAGAACGGAGTGTCCGTGTTATCGAAAAAGAAGACACAATTGTTTTCACAATGCAGAGACCGGGTGGCCAAGGGGCGGCATTTTCGATCGACTCCTTGATAGGAACTCCACAGCCTCGGCCAGGACACCTGCTCTACACCGGCTACCCGATGTTCATGCCGTACAGACCCTTGATGATACCACAATCGTTATCTCATTCACATTTACCGTCGGGCATACCTCCTTTGGCACCGTTAGCATCTTTCGCTGGACGTCTTACCAACACATTCTGTGCAAGTTTGGGACAGGGGATGCCGTCCATGGTGGCTCTCACGACAACATTACCAAGTTTCTCGGATCCGCCGGATAATTTCTATCCTCCCCAAGAGCTCCCAGGACCTCGGTTAAGTGCTGATCCTGGAACAAGAAGACAAGAGAGCCCACACTCAGATGATTTGCATGGGAGAGACAAGGGCTCAGACCTACTCAACTTCTCGGAAACTTTTCAAACTATATCAGGTAAACTCACTGCCTATGCCCACGTCCTGTCCATACCCATCCATTAGATTGTCATGTTTAGACCTAATGTGTAAAACAAGCAAGCACCATGACAATTAAAGTTCGAAATCTATTATATGTTCTGAGCATACGCTGTATCTAAACAATACTATATCCCAGAAAGCATTATGATGAATTCATGTAACATGTCACCAACACATTGTAAATGCCTTAAAGGGTTATCCCTATATAAACAAGCTGAACATTAAATAACACCTCTGCATAACATTTTTCAGTGCAAACTAAAATGTAGTATGATCTGCTGAATAGATGAGCTAACTCCTGTAAATAGTAAAATTGAATTCAACACTATATTATGAATCATTATACTGAAAAAAAATATTGTTGTAAGTATATAGGCTTATTTCGACTTTTAAAACATGTATGAATGGCACTTGAAAGGCCAATTAATTTTCATTTAGGAAAACAGCAGAATATGAATATTTTAGTAGGCCTTTCCTTTTTGGAGGCATAGTCTACGGTATACCAATAGATGCTCTGAAGACAAGTCTGACTGAAATGTATTTAGCTTACATTTCCTAGATGAAGTTACATGCTAAACACATTAGATTCAAATGTATTTTTTCTTCATTTATACATTTTAGGTGAGACTAAACTGTACAGCTCTGACGATGAGAAGTTGGACCTGAAATCAGCGGACGCAGCTTGCAGTGACAGAGAGGACAGCTCTGCTGTCGACAGCGAAAATGAAAGCTTCTCGGATGGGAACAACTGTGGTTCTTTATCCCAAAAGAGTAAACTAAAACCCGGGACACAGGAAGCTCTCCCACCGGGAAGCTCATCGGGAAAGAGCAGGAGGAGACGAACAGCTTTTACAAGTGAGCAGTTACTTGAACTTGAGAAGGAGTTTCATTGTAAAAAGTACCTTTCGCTGACCGAACGATCTCAAATAGCACACGCACTTAAACTGAGCGAAGTGCAAGTCAAGATTTGGTTCCAAAATCGTAGGGCCAAATGGAAAAGAATCAAAGCTGGAAACGTCAATAACAGGTCGGGAGAGCCTGTTAGAAACCCCAAAATTGTGGTCCCCATCCCAGTGCACGTCAACAGGTTTGCCGTGAGAAGCCAACATCAACAGATAGAGCAAACAAGGCCATGATGAACTATATTGGTCTAAACTTGAAGAAAAAACTGACGTTCATTCTGACAAGAGAAAGTTCTGGGTTGTTAAATGCATGAAGCACAAAAAGGGGATGATTTATTTTGGTCATCCAGATTACTTTTTACATTTTGTCCTATCACCTGGACAACTGAGGATAATATGTTTTCTCTTCGCAGATTAATGAATTTGTTAAATTAGGTTTAGGCCTATTTCGTGTTTTATTTATTGTTTTGTAAATTTGTAAATATAATGTGTCGGCTTACAGAGACAGGTAGGCTACTATGAAATGATACTGTACAAATTCTTTTTTAAATATTTATATAGGGCCCTAAATGTTATGTTTATCATCTGCATGTTCTTCACTTATTCGGTGAAGCTATTTCAAAGTTATCGTATTTGGTACCGTTTCGTTAATCACGTTTTGCATGTACCCTACAAAGTTTTCATTTTGGTAGGCTACTGTAGGAAATGTATTCACAGCTGTTTGTGGAAAAAAATATGTGAAGGAAAATAAATAACCAAACAAGGAATTATTGTAAAGCATATTGACTTAATAAATCAATTTATATTAAAGTTTTATATCTAAATGCAATTTTTTTATGGTTGAGCTATATTTGATCTTGGTATTTATATTCTGAAATGTCTATATCAGAATATATGTATTTGCTTCTAATTCATAGTTAAAATATCACTAGGCAACTACCTGACATTGGGTTTTAATAGCCTACTAAAATGTTAACTAATAATAAACAAATAATACCACATCCGTTTAAATAAATAATTTATCGAATAGTTATGACAATTGTAACCTATTTTCAATCCCCATA